>CM060412.1:86112714-86256348 GCA_030545235.1 Helianthus tuberosus | reverse complement strand
AGGAACATTGGGAGCGTTAGGAATATTGAGAGCGTGTTGTGTTGACGTTTCCTTTTTTGGTATGATTATATTGAATGTGGAACGTTAAATGTTAGTTTTATTTTCTCGTTAGTTTATGAGAAATTGTGGAAATAGAAATATTGAAAGATACTATCGTCTGTCACTGTTCATACTTTTACACGGAATTGATATGAAAATGATGTTAAAAGAGTGAGTCCTACACTCATTGAAATTTAAAATGGTTGAATTATATGTACCAAAAAAATTGGTCACTCTGGGCACCTCTAGCATATTACCATATGAAAAATGGAATGAAATTTTGAATACCATCTACTAAATGCTTGACGACAAGCTCCACATTTCACAAATGTTTGCAATACAAGTTATACGCCAATTGTTTTGATGCCTTTACATCATATCCTGTTGTTAACTTTGATATTCCATTTTAGAAACGAGAGCGAGTTCTTTAGTTTTGAAACATCCTTACAAAATATAAACTTTGTTATGAGCATTGCAAAATGCAAACATATTTCAGCATTTATGTAGCTGAGGTGCAAGAATAACCAGCTGATATTTGTCTTATAGTAAACGTGCTAAACGACAAAAGAGATATGATAAAATCTTCATCAACCAAAATTGAGTAACATATATAGATAAACATTAATGCATCACCATGTATGACTCTACTTCTGATATTGTTAACCTTTCGCATCTTTTACCTTACGTTCAACTTACAGCATGCCATAAGGCAATCACCATTAAAGCTAGGGTTTCACAAACATATAATACGATTTCTTTGCAGGTGTGGGCAAGAGTTGCCTTCTTTTGCGTTTTTCAGATGGTTCTTTCACTACTAGTTTTATCACTACCATTGGGTGAGTGAATGTTAATCTAATATTTTCTACATCGTCACCGGAAATACATTTTTTTTCCAATTAATTTTGACATTGTAAAGACTATAATTGGTAATTACAGTATTGATTTCAAGATAAGAACCATCGAGCTTGATGGAAAACGTATCAAACTACAAATTTGGGATACAGCTGGTCAGGAACGGTTCCGGACAATTACAACTGGTATGTTTTATATCTTTTGTTGGTATATTACATACGGATAAATTTTGAATATCTATGCAGTTACTGCGGTAAAAAATTGGGTATCGGTTAAGGATCGATATTTGAGATATAGGTTATCGCGGTGGGATATCGGTAATTTTAATATCGTGCAGAATTTATATATATAGCAATTTAACACTAACAATTAAGTATACTCTCCTATCATTAACAAATTAACCTTTTGCAACTTGCTAAACACTAACAATTGTGGCAAGTAGGAACTGATTAAGACTTGAAACACCAACAATGAATAATTAACACTTAAAACACAAATAGCAGCAATAAGAAGAAAGACGAATGGTAGAACTAAGAAGAAAGGTACTGGTATCGGGAAAATAGGTGATATATCGGTCGATATCGCCGATAATATCAGTACCGATATTCTGATCGATATTTGACACCGATATTTTACATGGGGCCCATAATCAATAAATCACCGATATTAACTGCATAGCTAAAAATTAACCTTAATTTTTGATTTTGTGTTTATTATAAAAGTAGTATTTAATCACACACTATTTTCTTGAAAACTTCAGCTTACTACAGAGGAGCCATGGGTATTTTGTTGGTATATGATGTTACAGACGAGTCATCTTTCAACAGTAAGGTTTTCTTCCCTCTACGTTTAGTTTCTTTGTCTCTTTAATCCTTCATTTTTCTTCTTTTTTTTATTGACTAAAAAACATTGTACCGGACTACCGGGTATTTTCGATGCTATATTTTAGTAGGTTTATAATTTTTGATGTTATCGGTCATTGTAATGGTGACATTGTAAAATGCCATTTCGTCCTAGAGGTTTGTCCAGTTTTGTGACTTTCGTCCAAATGTTTGTTTTTACGCATCTGGATCCAAAAGGTTTGAAATCTTGCTATTTTCATCCAGATCGTTAACTCCATCCATTTTTCTCCGTTAAGTCGTGTATTTTCATCTTTTTTGTTAACTTAATGGGCAATTCGTGTCTTTTTCACTTTATGTACAAGCATTTAAATTACCCTGTTAGACCGAATTGCCCTTGAAGTTAACAAAAAAGATGAAAATACCCCTGATTAAACAGAGAAAATTGGATGGAGTTAACGATCCGGATGAAAATGGTAAGATTTTAAACCTTTTTGATTCTTCATCATCATCATACTCGGTAAATCCCACTAATAGCAAAGCTAAGGTAGGGTCTGAGGAGGGTAAGATGTAGACAACCTTACCTCTACCCTGTATGAATAGAGAGGCTGCTTCCAGTGAGACCCCCGGCTCGATAGTAGTTTTGCATCAAGCCTTGGAAATAAGGCACATAACACTCGGCAGCAATTAAGACAAAGGCCGATTAGTGCATGTACTCCCGTGTCTTTCGGCTATCAACGCCACCACATGATGCATGATTAACCATCTCCCTCTATTAACGTTATTTTCACGAGCGCCCACACATATATACATTATATGCGCATACCGCAAACGAGGCGTATAAACCTTTTTGATTCAAATGCGGAAAAAACAAACCTTTGGACGAAGGTCGCAAAACTGCCCAAACCTCAGACAAAATGACATTTTACTCATTTAAGTTATAAATAACGTCTTAAACGTGATTTGGTTCGGTGATCTCATTATTTGGTTATTCCCCGTCTTTTTTTTTGGTCAGACATAAGAAACTGGATTCGTAACATCGAACAACATGCTTCTGACAATGTTAACAAGATCTTGGTGGGAAACAAGGCTGATATGGATGAAAGCAAACGGGTATTCTATTATTTTATTCATTTTTTTAGTTTTTAAACCTCAGTGCGTCATCTGTGCTTTTGAAAATGTAAGATTTGACACATTACCATCATTTATTGATAGGCTGTACCTACTGCAAAGGGGCAAGCACTCGCCGATGAATATGGCATCAAATTCTTTGAAACCGTAAGTAAATTGCCCATCATGTGCATTTTTTAAGGTCCCGATTATGTTTTAAATGAAGAAAAATTGACTATTATATATGTTAATAACATTTTGTGCAGAGTGCGAAAACCAATCTAAATGTGGAGCAAGTTTTCTTTTCAATTGCAAAGGATATCAAACAAAGGCTTTCAGATACCGATACCAAGGCTGAGGTAAATAATAGTTTATTTTGTAAATGTCGTAGTTTATAACCTTCTAAATTGTTATCGTTTTAGTAGTCTTAATAATTAAGTACATTATCGATTTAACCATTTTGAAGGTGTGCTTTCATACATACACTTCACAAGTTCCTAATATCATATTTACCCTTTTAGAAGACTAAAAATATAATATGCATTTCATAGTTAATAAATTTAGTTACTTATTAAATCCTCATATAACTGAATATACGAATAGAACATTATGCGCTCAGATGATTCATAATGAAAGCTCTTAATTAACTCGTTTTTTTAATTTACCATGAAATGGACTATTATGATATATCCGGTATTTGATAATCGCGTAATGGTAGATATGATATTGTGAAACTATTTTTTTTATCCGTCTATAAAAACGGATAAAAAAGTATTTTTGAGTCAATCTATTCCGACCCACACCCTACTAAAACGACCTGTTTTAACACATAAGACAACCCAACCCGCCGACCTTTTTGATGCAGCTGTATATAATTTTTTTTTCTTTCCTTTTGTTTGTATTACTTGCAGCCAACAACAATTAAGATCAATCAAGCAGACGGAGCAACTGGGAGCGGTCAAGCTGCACAGAAATCCGCTTGCTGCGGTTCTTAAACTGAAAACTAATTGTGACGATATCATCATATTGGGGGTGGGGTGTTTGTATTTTTCAACTTATCTGCCATTTTTTTAAACTTTTGTGTTAGTGTGCGAAACATAGGTTTCAAATACTGGATTCCTTTTTCTTCTTGTTGCAGGATGCTTTATGTTTTTTTTTTTTACAAATTTTTTCTCACATTTAGTTTGTGTTTCAAGATGAAATATTATGTTATAATTGTTGTTAGAGTTTGTGTTTCAAGATGAAATATTATGTTATAATTGTTGTTAGAAGACATGTTTTATCGGTAGAGAGATCGACAATCGTTTGTGTTTCAAAATCTATTTAAGAAAATAATAACTTATAGATGTGTTACAATCCTAAGGTAGTGTTTGGTATGCGGTAATAAGAGGCGGAATGAAATTGACTATTAAGAAGGATTGAAAAAAAAATATTTGATTGGTCAAGGTAATGAAATCAATGAATCATTCGTAACATATGGCATTTCATTCCCTTAAATTAATTTCATCTACACTCTTTGTTTTTTTTTTTCCATTCCATTTCCTCTCTAACCTTCGTAACCACCACCTCCCACCACCTACACCAAATAGCCTCCCGCTGCCACCACCAACCGTCGACAACCGAACGCCATTGACCACCGCCACCACCCTCCGCCACCGAATACCAGCACTACCACTGGCCACCGACCACCCCTGCCACCGCCCACCGTCGCCACCTTCCGCCACCACCTGCCGTCGCCGCCACCGACCACCGTCTTGAAAGGAAATTACAACAATTTGCAACTTAACATGGCTAACAAAAAAAATACATAAAGTAAAGTTTGGGTGCGTTCTAGTCCATCCTAAGTAGATTTTCCGAATATCCTCATCAATTTCCTGCAACATGTATTAAAATACATGTCAACACAAAAACGTCGGTGAGCATACAAGTTCAATTTATATAGCATACGTATAAAGTCTCAAATCCAACATGTCAATTTGTATACTAAGTTAGATATCATACTAGCATGCAAAAACTACATGTCAAACCAAACTGTTCACTAGCGTAATTTTATCATCGCAATGAATATGACCGTAAAGAATGATTACTTAACAATGACCCCAAAACGGGCAGTGTGCTACCCCTATAGCGCTATACATGTGAAGGTAGACTCGCGAAGTTAATGACAAATATGTTGCACGAATGTATTCTAGCATGTATAAACATCAAGTATAACAAGTATCATGTTTTTAATGTATTGAGTGTTTGTATAAGATTGATTGTGTGTGTTTTGTGAATTTAATAGATTATATATGTTACACCCAAAAGTGGTTTAAAACGAAAGAGGGTCAGGTATACTCATGGTTTGCAAATGCTTTCCACAAAATTAGTCTTTATTGATTCGAAGGATGGAACACCGATGTTATCCTAAAAGGATAAACAAAGGTGTGTGAATTTATGGATTCGATGATGGAATGCATTCGGAAATTCTAACAATATGAAATTACACAAAAATCTATCTTCTTAGAGCACTTATTTGGAAACCATAGTGATTGATGTTCTTTATGATTTTTACACTCATTGGAAGTCTAAAGTAAGGAGTTCAACACTTAAATAGAATTCCACCTTAATACATTATAGTCAACCTTGTATTGGTTGCTATCATGGTTCGGTTTTATATTGATTATTACATTTATTTTTGTATGTATATAGTTATAGCCTAAGTCTAAGTCATAGATTATCAAGTATGGTCATGTATGGGTTGGATGAATCCATTAACTCTTTTGTTCACCAATGCACAAATCATCCCATGGATGATTCTGATGGTCATGAAACATAAGTATAAGAATGTAAATACAAGTAAATAAATAACTAATTCACCTAAACAACCAAATGACTTGACTAGGCAAGTGCACTCCAAACATGGATAGGGTTTGGGGACTTGGTGTAGTCTTGTTCACTTTGTTACATGGAAGTTGCTTTGGTTACTTAGAAAGTGAGCTAAACACCAATCATTTCTATAATATTCATCAATCCAACCTATCCCAACATTGGGATTTGTCGCAACTTTCAGATGTTCAAGAAATAAAGCAGGATGAACAATGTTTTGAAAAGTTTAACATAAAAAGAAATTTTAAATCCAACTTTGGGCTTCAAAATGGTGATGTTCCAACTTAGTTTACTATGGTAAACTTGTAAATACACTCCTAAAGCAAGTAGATTGAAAGAAGAAAAGATGAAAAAAAAAAACGTTCATAACTCACTGTTTTGAACCTTGATACAATCTGCCAGCACTTGGAGATTTTGAAGATTTGAGAGGAATTGTGAGTGATTTGAGAAAGTGTAAAGTGTTTGGGAGGTGTGGAGGAAGGAAATTTATAAGTAGAAAAAGTGCGTTAGGTCAAATTAAATGTTTAAGGTGGTTGGAGGTTGAAAAAGTGGGTGGAAACATTAAAAGCCGTAGCTGGTAGTGGCTGTAACGCCCAACGTCCCTAGACTTTAGACACTTGGCAAGATCAGTCCCTGAACTCCTGTAAATTTGTCAGTCTTAGACCTTGTGGTTATGTGATGTTGATACTTTGTAAATCTTGGTGTGAATCTTAGTGACACTCGATGCTTAACAACTATGATACTTGATTCTTTAATCTAGATGCTTGATTCTTGAAACTTAAACTATGAGACTTGATACAGATACTAGACCCTTGATGCTTAATCTAGATACTTGAGTCTTTATGATTAAACTAGATGCTTGATTCTTTATACTATGAAAGCTAGATTCTTATTGTTAATATTTGATACTTGGACTCTTGATTCTTGATGTTTGAGAAACGATGATTCTTGACCCTTGAGACTCAAATTGGTGCTTGACTCCTTAGACTCGTGAAGCTTGATTCTTAGTTAAACGAGAGACTGGAGCCTTGTCACTGGCGGAATCTATGCAACTTTAAGACTCCGATGCTTGCAATGTAATCAAATTAATAAAGATACTTTACGTAATCTATATAACGCAACGCCTAACATAACGCAAAAAAACGAATCATAAACTGGAGCGCGAGAAGGCTGGGTTGGCAAGAGTGACCAGCCGATCGGCTAGCCGGCCGATCGGACAGTCACCTTATAGGCTGACCAGCCGATCGGACAACTGACCGATCGGACAGCCAGCCGATCGGACAGCCAGCCGATCGGACTGCCAGCCGAACCGAACCAACCTTCCTCCTTTCACCCCTCACCTATAAATAGGCTGTCACATCAGCATTTCAAGTGATGTGACAGCTCTGACCGAACCATACGCACGCGCACACTATTTCTCCATTTCCTCATCGATTTCGGTACGTTTCAAGCTAGATTCTTGTACTTTCTTACTCTACACATCATTCTCTACGTGATTCTCACCTGAAATCACACTTTTCACTGTGAAATCTCTCAGATCTGAGATCTTAAGGATGATATCATCATGGTGGTTGCACAAACTATCAGGTGATGTCATTCTGAGCAAGATCTAGCTCAGATCTAAGATATTTCATACGTTTTTACACTAAATCTAAGATAAATCTATACTTTTCATGTAAAACTTGAGTTTCTTCATTTCCACTTCAAATTTCTAAATTTCTTCGGTGACAAATGTGACTGAACGGACTGTAGGCTTGATCAGTGGTCTAGAGTTGGTTTAAGAACGGATTGTTCGCTGACCAAGACGATCACGGGATGGATTCCGGCATAAAACCGTCGATAACAGACAAACTGGTTGGACTGGGGTGGTTCCCGACTGATCAGAATGGCTGTTAAATGATGAGTTACTATTTCCTCAGTACGTGCCGTGACGTCACCATAAATCTTCAAACTTAGAAATTTTACAAAATTTAGTAAACAAGAACAAGAGGTCAGCCGATCGGACAGCCAGCCGATCGGACAGCCTTCACAAGAGGCCAGCCGATCGGACAGCCATCCGATCGGACAGCCTCTCCTATCCTTTTGCACCATGTGGCCAGTCGATCGGACAGCCGTTGCCTCTTTACATCACATGTCAGCCGACCGACCGGCCAGCCGATCGGACAGCCGTCCGATCGGACAGCCCTTCGACCCGGTGACTGTTTTTAACACGTTATTCAGCCTCGTTACTCTGCCCAACGCTTATCCTATTGTAATATAATCACGCTAATCTCAAAAGAACTCCCTTTGATCCAATAACAGTCGTGACTGTTAAGCAATCACTGTGAGTATACTCGATCCCCTTTTACTTTAAACTTTTAGGGTGTAACATGTATTCTATGAAACTTAAACTTGAATCTTTGGAAACTTTTACTCTATCCTATGTGTTCGTGAAACTTGTGATTCTTGATTCTTGACTCTTTGTGCTATGTGACGTTTAATCCAGAGTGTGTAGTTCCGCCTTAACAATAGTAGCGCTATAGGAGTAATGCACCTCCTCGTTAGTCTTTGGGGTATTGTTAGGAGGAGACATATAACCTCTCGTTAGACTTTGGGAAAGGCACTTAACGCATTGGAAACTTGGGCTATCACTGCGTGGACTGCGACACTAGCACGGCTGAAACTATTTTATTTGCTTACACTATGGATATGAGTGGTTTTAATCTATTATTCTATTATCAAACTTGTATACTCACCAATACTTTTGTATTGATATTTTAATACATGTTGCAGGCTGATAGGATGCTATGGAATGCATGGAACCAAGCTAGGAGATGCTTAGAAACGTCACCTAGTTAACTTAGAATCATTGAACTATTCGAACAATATATGTTATGGTCTGTATTCGATACTTGTGTTGGTTGTGTTTTCTTCTAGACAATGATATGATGAATTTGATCTAAATTCTATTTAAGCAAATAGTGTTGTGGATTTCTCGTGAGCAATCTGAACGCTTCGTGCTCGCACCCCGATGTTTTCCGCCATCGGTTGGGGTGTGACAGATTGGTATCAGAGTCATAACTATAGGGAATTAGGATAAGTAGGAATACTTGCCCTAGTCTATAGTTCTAGGAACTTGACTCTTATTTGTTGCTTAAGACTTATGCATTCTACCGTATCTGCTTCCTAGCAGCCCATGTTCCTCCTAAACTTACATGCCTTTCCTAAGGCTGCTATAATATACACTTTATACTATAAAGGCACTGTTACACAATGTTTATTTTTAGCACGAGAGTTGCCCACAGGATAGGAGTGACATCCGAACCTTGATGGGAAATCTCCATATTATTCTGGAAGGTCTTGTCTGCGGATAAGAGCCGACAACCTTTAGGGTACGATGTTGTCAAGTTAGAGGTGAAACTCAGACCTTGATAACTAGTCCCACTCCTTGATGATTTGATGTCTCGCCAAAGTCTCGTAACTGCCAATCAGTTTAGTGCACAGAATGACTAAAAGGACGAATATCGTAGGCCTAACATCGATGACGTATTTGTCTAAGTAAGTCAAGACACGTTACCTCAATTCGAAAGGAGTTCGAATCACTTTGGTTAGTCGCCGTTCCTCTACCCGGAATCATCCTGTGTTTTGAGAGCCTATCTCATTTTTATGTTATCTCGATTTTTGTGAAAGTGGTTTTATCTACGAGGTTTTGAACTTAATTCTTCGTTTATTTGTAAAACATTCTTACGCAAAGCTTGCACGTTGTCTGCAACCTAAAACGTTAATTCTAATCTCAGATCAAACTAAATTTACGAAGCTTTATTCTATGTGTAATCTATGTGGTAAACATTGATCGTCTATGGTATGATGTGTTGTGGTGGTGTGAAACACTAAGATGACATGGAAGTACGGGACAGAAGTGGTGTGTCTGAAGCATGGTGGATACGCCGCTGGTACTTCCTATATATAAGTGCTTCTGGCATATTACCAACTTCCGTACCAAGTGCCATGCGAGATTAGTGTTTGTAGACCGTTGTGGAACGTATATGAATCTATGGAACGTCTCTGAAATCTATGGAACATCTATATAAGCAATGGAACGTCTACACAATCTATGGAATGTCTATGGAAAGTCTATGAATCTATAAGAATTCTAACATGATCTATGGTTAATCTATTTGTGCTAATCTATGATAATCTAGCGCGATAATCTATTTTGAGCTAAACTATGTTAAACTACCTTGAATTGTTGGTTTAATCTATGATCATTTACTTGGTTAGTCTATGTTAAACTATCTACTTGAGCAAGCTATGATAATCTATCAATGTAATATATGCCAATTTATGAGATGATCTATGTTAATCTATCTGGGTATTCTACGATGATCTATTGTGAGCATTCTAGGTGATGTAATTGAGTGATCTATGAGTAATCTATGACAATCTATTAATCTATGTGAAACTATTTGGCAACATATGATGATGATGATGTTGATAGATAAATGGTTATGTGTGGTGATTGCGACACGTAGCATGACACCGAGTACGAGGCCAGGCGACGTGTCCGAAGCGTGGTGGATACGCCGCTGGTACTTCCTATATATAAGCATTTTGGCATGTTTACCAAACTTCGTACAAACGTGCCATGTGAAGGTCGTGAATTTTGAGTTGGTTCAATCTGGATTCTTAAGTCTATCGTGTGAGTAGTCTATGTTGTGAGGAATTTGTAATTTAGACTTATACAATCCCGTTTGTCGGATCTGTAGATGTCTACTCATAGAACATCTGACGCTCTCAGGAGATCCAGAGAGAAGTCTCAAAAGAAGATGATGTCTTTCATGGCCGATCAGATCGCTTGAGTCATGCCAAGAATCTTCACTGAGCTTCAAGGATCAAACACTCCGCCATCCTCCGTGGACTCCAAGGCTGAGAAGCAGAAACCTACTAAGTTCAACTACAAACATTTCATCTCTTGCAGCCCTAAGTCTTTCACTGGCAGTGATGGGGTGACTGCTATGCTCGAGTGGTTCGACAGCATTGAAGTTACCTTCATTAATAGCGAGTGCCCAGACCATCTGAAAACTAGGAGTGCGACTGGGATGTTTCAGGGCAAAGCATTGGAGTGGTGGGCGAATGAGAGAAACATCTGTTCAAATGAAGAAGCCTATGCTCTCCCATGGGCTGAGGTGCGAGAACTAATGATGCTTGAGTTCTGCCCTCCCCATGAGCAGTTGAAGCTTGAAGAAGAACTTTGGCATCTGAAACAAGTTGGTGATGACAACCTGGCGTATACTACTCGTTTTAAGCAGCCGAGTCTCATCGTTCCTCACTTGGTTTCGACTCCTAAACGGATGATAACGAAGTACATCAACGGCCTACCGTCTGCAATGCATGATTCTATTGAAGTAGCTCAGTTGGAAGCTATTTAAGAAGTCTATCGTTTGGCAGCAAGTTTGAACAACAATCGTGTGCGTGATAAGCAGTTTGCTACCCCTGCACCTTCAAAGTCCGCTAACCAAGTGACCCAGCATCCTAGTGGTAGCAAGAACAAGAAACGAAAGTCTCAGGGTCCGGGATGCAATGCTATTGTCCCTGCTGCAAAACCTGCTCCTACTACTACTGTTGCTAACCCTGCTGCTCCCGAAGCTAAGAAGCAATACACTGGGCCGCATACCAAGTGTGCAACTTGCAACTACCATCATCCTGCTACTTCTGCCTGTCGTCTGTGCACCAACTGTAATCGCTATGGTCACACGACTCCCTACTGTCGTCAAGCTTACCATGCACCGCAAGCTCAGCAAGCCCCAGCTCAGGCAGCACTACCTGCCCCTCCAGCACCTCTGCAGAACCCAAGGCCAGTCAATGCTGTTCGTGCATGCTACAACTGTGGAGATACTACCCACCTCCGTAACCAGTGTCCACAGCTGAACCAGGACCAACAGCCAGCCACTCGTGGACGAGCGTTCAACCTTAACGCAAATCAGGCTCGTAATGACAATGACGTTGTCAATGGTATGTTCCTTGTTAATAACCTTTATGCTTCTATTCTATTTGATACTGGCGCCGATAAAAGCTTTGTGTCCATGGAATTTGAGTCTTTGATAAATTGTACGCGCTCTAAGTTACCAGAGTCATTCTCGGTTGAGGTCGCCAATGGTAAGTCGATTCTTGTGAATTCTGTCGTGCGTGATTGTTCCTTGATTCTTAACGATCACGTATTCGCTATTGATCTTATACCCATGCGGTTGGGTAGTTTTGATGTCATTATCGGTATGGATTGGTTGCGTAGGAACCATGCCGAAATTGTGTGTCACGAAAAGCTTGTCCGTCTTCCTCTTCTGTCTGGTGATCTTTTACATGTCTATGGGGACCAGCCTTCGAATGGACTAAGGCTGATGTCATGCACACAAGCGAGAAGAAGTTTACGTAAGCGGAACCCCGCCTTCTTGGCCCACGTGGTGGAACAAAAGGGCAGGGGGAAGAGCATAAACAATGTTCCAGTTGTGTGTGATTTCCCTGATGTCTTTCCGGAGGATCTGCCTGGTCTTCCTCCTCCTAGATCTGTTGATTTTCGTATTGATCTCGTACCTGGTGCGACTCCCATCGCCAAGGCTCCTTATCGTCTTGCACCTTCCGAGATGCAAGAGTTATCCAGCCAGCTACAAGAATTGCTTGACAAAGGTTTTATTCGTCCAAGTACCTCCCCGTGGGGTGCTCCTGTTCTATTTGTCAAAAAGAAGGATGGTTCATTTCGTATGTGTATCGATTACCATGAACTTAATAAGCTTACCGTGAAGAATCGTTATCCGCTACCCCGTATTGATGACCTGTTTGGCCAGCTACAAGGCGCGTCCTGTTTCTCAAAAATTGACCTGCATTCTGGATATCATCAGCTACGTGTTCTTGAAGATGATATTCCTAAAACCACGTTTCGTACTCGATATGGACACTACGAGTTCGTAGTCATGCCTTTTGGCCTGACCAACGCACCTGCAGTATTCATGGACCTCATGAACCGTGTTTGTAAACCCTACTTGGATCGCTTTGTTATAGTCTTTATCGATGATATCCTCATTTATTCTAAGACTAAAACTGATCATGCTCGTCACCTACGTCTAATGCTTGAACTTTTACGTGGCGAGCGTTTGTATGCTAAATTTTCTAAGTGTGAGTTTTGGATCAACGAAGTGCAATTTCTTGGTCATATTGTTAGTAGGCAGGGTATTCACGTTGATCCTTCGAAAATTGAAGCAGTGAAGAATTGGTGTACACCTAAATCCGTGTCGAAGATTCGTTCTTTTCTAGGATTGAGAGGTTATTACCGCCGGTTCATTGCGGATTTCTCTAAAATCGCTGTTCCTCTTACTACGCTAACCCAAAAGGAGAGGCCTTTTGTTTGGGGTCCCGAGCAAGAGAACTCCTTCCAAACGCTTAAGAATCTTTTGTGTAATGCCCCTGTGTTAACTCTACCTGATGGCAACGACAATTTTGTGGTATATTGTGATGCCTCAAATCGTGGGTTGGGCTGTGTGCTCATGCAATGGGACAAGGTTATTGCTTATGCCTCTCGTCAACTCAAGGTACATGAGAAAAACTACACTACTCATGACCTGGAGCTTGGTGCAGTCATTTTTGCGTTAAAGATCTGGCGACACTACCTGTATGGTACGAAGTGTGTGGTCTTCACAGACCATAGGAGCCTTCAGCATATCTTTGACCAAAAAGAGCTGAACATGCGACAGAGACGTT
This sequence comes from Helianthus tuberosus, assembly GCA_030545235.1. Classification (NCBI taxonomy): domain Eukaryota; kingdom Viridiplantae; phylum Streptophyta; class Magnoliopsida; order Asterales; family Asteraceae; genus Helianthus; species Helianthus tuberosus. Next base: position 86,242,912 of record CM060412.1, on the reverse strand, counting down.
GGGTGGAATTACTTAACGACTACGAATGCAAAATTCGCTATCATCCCGGCAAGGCGAACGTAGTGGCCGATGCTCTTAGTCGTAAAACTCTTGTTAAGTCTATCCGTATCTCCAATGACCTCCATGCTTGTATTCGAGAAGCCCAGTATTCATCAGCCAACGAAGGTAGTATAATCGAGGAAGTCCATGGTGCCCGTATTGACCAACTGGTAACAAAACCCGATGGACTCCAATACTACCTCAATCGCATCTGGGTGCCAGATCGCGATAATCTCCGTGAGCTCATTTTGAATGAGGCTCACAAATCCCGTCACTCTATCCATCCAGGTGCCGACAAGATGTACCAGGATCTGCGTACAACTTATTGGTGGCCTGGCATGAAGAGGGACAAAGCTGTCTATGTATCTAAGTGTCTTACCTGCTCGAAGGTAAAGGCTGAACACCAGCGTCCTTCTGGACTCTTGGAGCAACCTAAAATCCCTGTTTGGAAATGGGATAGCATTGCTATGGACTTTATAACCAAACTACCCCGTACCTCTAAAGGTCACGATAGTATCTATGTGATTATTGATCGTTTGACCAAATCTGCTCATTTTCTTCCTATTCGTGAAGATTTCAGAGTGGAGAGACTCCCTCGAATCTATACCGATGAGATTATAAGCCGTCATGGCGTACCTCTTGACATAATCTCGGACCGTGTGTCACACCCCCAAAATCCACACGCGGAGTATCACCGCTTGGAGGCGTGACATGACCAGGATCGAGCCACCAATCATATTGAACAACGTAATTAAGTAAGTAAAACCAACCTCAATACAATCGGTGACCATAAGACGGTAACCAACTTTAAGTTAACCAAGTTCAGATTTAAACAGCGGAAGCATAAAACGTGAAACCAAAACATAAGTTCCAGAGTTCATAAGTTTAAAGTTCAAAACGTAAGTTTAATAGGTTCATATGGATTAAATATTAAGCACGGGACATAGCAATCCATATCCCACAACAACCTTCTCCTCGTGCAAGCTCCATAGGCATCTAGCGACCTGTAAGGCATGTAACAACGAGTCAACAACAAAGTTGAGTGAGTTCACGGTTGGTTGATTAGTTTTAAGTTGTTTCTGAAAAACGTGGTTTGACTTTCGTTGGCTTATTTGATGTGGGGGTTACCCCATAGTTGAAAGTATGTTTAACCAGTTCCTTTTATTACCCAAACCATATCCATAATCAGTGGGGGCTTCCCCATGTGAACTACCAGACCGTTATGATATCGACTACTAACGAATTTTGTTGTGCCCTACGTCAATGTTCTATCATCATTGATAGTTTGCCATAGTCCATTAGTACACGCTCGTCCAAACGGCACGGTGTGAGGTTTGTTGAACCTAATAGCGCTATTAACTAATGACCCACTCGCCATCGGCCTCGGCGATTAAGTCGATATAAAATGAGGGACTTAATGATAGAGTTTTTGTCTAGTAAGTTTTAAGGTTGTTGTCCTACCCAAGGAGGACGAACGTACGTATTCTACGCAATGAGAATACGCAGGATTAATATTGGCATCCTACCCAAGGAGGATGGCCGTACATATCCTACCAAAGGTGGATATGTAGATTCCATTTTAATTCTTTAACCCATTCCTAACCACTGGGAATCCCATGCCTTAGAAAGAGTGTGAACTCACCTTGGTTTGCTCGGTTAGATTAATTACTCCAAAAAATCAGGAAATCAAGCACGCCCTAATGAGGTACAGATAACAATCAGTTTCTCATGCATAACACGTATCCTACGTACGATTTATCTACTCGTTACTTCTATCACATACCACACAATTCAAATGTCAAGTTATATTGTTAAGTTACATTATTTTCCCCTAAAATAATATAACTATCTCACAAAATAAACAAGTATCCACACAAGCGTCCTAGAATAAAATATATATTCTAAATATATATTTACCCATTTTTATTTACAAAACCAACCTCCGACACTTTGTATTTTGTTACAAAAATTATGGCGAAGTTTATATTCGAAACACAAGTTATAAAATATACTTGTAACGCTTGCTTAGAAAAATATTTTTTAAGTGTTGGAGTTTTTAGAAAATTTCGCCAGAGTTTCCTTTGTAAATGGAGGTATCCATGCTTATTAGCATATCATTTTCTTTTCAGAAATCATTCAATCAATCAACAACAAGTTACCAAACAACATTATACTAGTCAAGTGCAAAAACAATGCACTTTTACATAACAACATGAACTTGGTTTTTCATAAAAACGCGTAGTAACTTAGTGGGGTGTTTAGTGGGTTTAGTTACCCTCCAAAGTGTGTTTACTTTTGTTGAAATCTCATTCTCGGGATTTTTAGATGTTTACAACTTGTAAACTCATTTTGCAAAAATGTGTATTTATTGGATCTTCTTGTTCTAAAAATATTTCTACGCTTATTTTGTTACTAAAATAGTGTAGGTTTAACAAAAGTCGTAACCTTTCAAAAATCATCTTCTACTCTTGGTTTATTTAGGAAAAACCATTTGTAAACCTCGGATCCATACGATCACCAACTTACTTTGTTTACTAATTTTTCAAGAAAGCATATTGTTACCAAGTTCATGCTTAAACATGGAGGTGATTCTTTTATGGAAATCACTAATCACCTCCTAACTTGTTAACTTAAGCTTTTAATCTTACTTTAACAAGTTTTAACCATGATGTTTATCATCATATCTCTAGCAATCATCAAACAAGCAACAAGAAATCATCAATAATACAAGACAACATCATTCATATCATTACTTCTTCATTTTTAACAATATTTCATCATTAGGTTAGCTTTTAGTTCAAGACTTTGCTTGTGGTCTTTAGTGTTTCTTGAGATTTCATCATTCTTTAACTATTAACCATCAAAAACATGAAGTAGATGAAGATTCAAGAGGCTTACCACTAGCTCAAGGCTAGGGAGTTCAAGTGATGAAATGTGGTGGTTAAAAGAATATAAGAGAGGTCCTTCAACTTCCGAACACAATGAGCTTAGTTGTATGCACTCTATCACCTTTGGATCACTAGAGATTGGATGAAATGAAACTTGAAGATGATGATGATAGTGGTGGTGCTCTCGGCCGAGCAAGAGGGAGAGAGGGAGAGTTTTTGTGGTGTTTTTTGATGTGTGAAGATAAGAACGGTGATCTAGTGGTTAATATTTATAAATCCCCAACACTTAATTATCCATTAGATAAAATGTCCCCTAAGTACATTGCATATATAATAAACAAATGAAGGAAAATCAAGGGTGGGGTACACCCTTGAAACCGTAAGAAGAGGGGGGGGGGGTTGCTTGGTTGGGTTTCAACTATTAGTTAGTGATTTTAGTTAGATTCTAAGTATGTAGTTAGTGTTATAAGTGGGTTATGTAATATATAGTGTGTTAGGGTATTCGGGGACCCTAACTAGCTTAGAAAAATAAAAACAATGTGTTTAACAAAATTTTTGTGTTTCGGGTAATGTCCGGTTGTTCGGTTAGATACCGTTCTGTTAAAGTGCTAAGTTATATCGTTTAGTGTCTTTTATGTTTCTTTTTGTAACACTTTTAATTCCCAACACTTAGGGAAGCATACAGGACCATTTAGTCAATTTTCTGCATAAGACTAGTATGTTAACAAGCACGTGTAAGTATGTCACAGAAATCAGAAGGCAGTTAAGTAATTCAGCCAGTCATCACGCACTTTAATTAATATTAATGAATCGTACAGATACATGTAATTTTGAGGGTTGTCACATTCTCCCCCTGTTAAGAGAATTTTGTCCCGAAATTTAGCACCTGGTTTTCCTGGGGTGTTGCATCATCCCCCTGTTGGTTTAGAATTTCGTCCTGAAATTCTGCAGTAGCTTCTGTCTCAGTAGTGGTTGCATTTTTCTTAAACAACTGGGGATACTTGAGTTTCATTTGGTCTTCTCGTTCCCAGGTATACTCTGGGCCACGACGGGAATTCCAATGAACTCGAACGAGAGGTATTCTGGTACGCTTGAGAATCTTAACATCTCGATCAGTAATCTCTACTGGTTCCTTGACGAATCGCAACTGGTCGTCGATAGTGAGCTCCTTTAAGGGAACTATGAGGGTCTCATATGACGGACACTTTTTCAGATTTGAGACATGGAATACGTTGTGAACTCCGCTGAGTTCTTCAGGTAGATTCAGCCTGTAAGCGACTTTGCCGATTTTCTCAGTGATTTCGAACGGTCCGACATAGCGCGGATTGAGTTTGCCTCGTTTGCCAAAAAGAACTACACCTTTCCACGGTGAGACTTTAAGTAGCACTCGATCCCTAACCTGGAACTCGAGTGGCTTTCTTCGCTTATCAGCATAGCTTTTCTGACGGTCACGAGCCGCCGCCATTCGTTGTCGTATCTGAGCAATCCTTTCGGTTGTATCTACTACAAGTTCTAGGCCAGTGATTTGACTGTCGCCAACCTCTGCCCAACAAAGAGGTGATCGGCACTTTTGTCCGTACAATGCCTCGAACGGAGCGGCCTGGATGCTGGTATGGTAACTGTTGTTATACAAAAACTCCACTAACGGGAGGTGTTTTTCCCAGCCATTACCAAAATCGATTACACATGCCCTAAGCATGTCTTCAAGGGTTTGGATGGCGCGTTCAGATTGCCCATCCGTCTGTGGATGGTGAGCGGTGCTCATGTCTAAACGTGAGCCGAAAGACTTGTGCATAGCTTGCCACAGTTCAGAAGTAAAACGTGAGTCACGATCAGAAATGATGGAGGTTGGCACTCCGTGCCTTGATACTACTTCCTTTAGGTAGATGTCTGCTAGAGTAGAAAACTTGTCGGTTTCCTTGATAGCCAAGAAGTGTGCAGACTTAGTCAATCGATCCACTATCACCAAAATAGTGTCATTTCCGCGTTGAGATCTCGGCAGGCCAGTAACGAAATCCATGGAAATTTGCTCCCATTTCCACTTCGGGATCTCTGGTTGTTGAAGTAGGCCTGATGGTTTCTGGTACTCGATCTTGACCCTAGCACAAGTTAAGCATTTGCTGACGTAGGTTGCTATGTGGGCTTTCATGCTACGCCACCAGTATGTAGTCTTTAGGTCGTGGTACATCTTATCCGAACCAGGATGTACTGAATAACGAGACTTATGTGCTTCATCCATCACAAGCTCGCGTAAGTTTCCATATAGTGGAACCCAGATGCGCCCTGTTACGTAGTAGGCACCGTCTTCCTTTTGTTCTAACCGTTTCCTTGATCCTCGTAGGGACTCAGCCCTGATGTTTTCTGCTTTTAATGCTTCAACCTGAGCATCACGAATTTGAGTGGGAAGGTTAGAGTGAATGGTAAGCTGTAACGCACGTGCTCGCCTAGGTATAGTATCCTTTCGACTGAGGGTGTCGGCCACAACATTGGCTTTGCCCGGATGGTACTTGATCGCACATTCGTAATCGTTCAAGAGTTCGACCCATCGGCGTTGTCGCATGTTTAATTCCTTCTGCTTGAAGATATGCTCGAGACTCCTGTGATCGGTGTAAATGGTGCACTTGGTACCGTACAGGTAATGTCTCCATATCTTAAGTGCGAAAACAACTGCTCCTAATTCCAAGTCGTGCGTAGTGTAGTTTCTTTCGTGAACCTTAAGTTGGCGCGATGCGTAGGCAATGACCTTGTCGCGTTGCATCAACACGAAACCAAGTCCTTGGATGGAAGCGTCGCAATAAACCACAAAATCATCTGTGCTCTCAGGCAATGAGAGGATAGGCGTGCTACAAAGTCTATCCTTTAAGTGCTGGAATGCGGATTCCTGTGCGTCACCCCAACGATAGGTGACACCCTTCTGAGTCAGTGAAGTGAGAGGTTGCGCAATCTTAGAGAAATCCTTGATAAACCGTCTGTAATATCCTGCCAAACCCAAGAATTGGCGGATTTCTGTTGGTGTACGGGGTGCAGGCCAGTTCTTGATCGAGTCGACCTTGGATGGCTCCACATGAATTCCATCCTTGTTTACCACATGGCCTAGAAAGTGGACTTCACGAAGCCAGAAGTCACATTTCAAAAATTTTGCATACAACTGCTTTGTTCGAAGGAGTTCCAAAATAAGCCTCAGGTGTTGCTCGTGTTCCTCCTGACTCTTAGAATAGATCAGGATGTCGTCGATGAAGACTATGACAAATTTATCCAGGTAAGGTTTGCATACTCGGTTCATGAGGTCCATGAAAACCGCAGGTGCATTCGTCAATCCGAAAGGCATAACCAGAAACTCGTAGTGTCCATAACGAGTCCTGAATGCTGTCTTAGAGATATCCTCGTCTCAGACTCTCAGTTGATGGTAGCCTGACCTTAGGTCAATCTTTGAATAGAAACTCGACCCTTGCAACTGGTCGAATAAGTCGTCAATGCGTGGAAGGGGATAACGATTCTTGACGGTTACCTTGTTGAGTTCGCGGTAGTCAATACACATTCTGAAGGTACCGTCTTTCTTTTTCACAAATAGTACTGGAGCTCCCCAAGGCGAAGAGCTAGGACATATGAAACCCTTTTCCAAGAGTTCTTGTAGTTGCGTAGATAGTTCTTCAAGTTCCGATGGAGCTAGACGATAAGGTGCTCAAGCTATGGGCGCTGCTCCAGGAGCGAGCTCGATTTGAAACTCGACTTGTCGATGAGGCGGAAGACCAGGTAATTCCTCAGGAAATACCTCAGGAAAATCGCGCACAATGGGAATGTCTTCAATTCTCTTCTCTTCCGTTGATGTGTCTGTAACGAGTGCTAGAATGGCAGTGTGGCCCTTTCGCAAACACTTCCGGGCCTTAAGGAAAGAGATAATGCCTATGACAGCACCACTCTTGTCGCCATGAATCACGAGGGGTTCTTCAACAGAACGAGGAATGCGAACGATTTTCTCCTTGCAAATAATCTCTGCTTGATGTTGGGATAGCCAATCCATCCCAATAACGACGTCAAAACTACCAAGTGTGATAGGAATAAGATCGATAGAGAAAGTCTGACTAGCTAAGACGAGGTTACAACCTTTAACTATATGTGTGGCTTCAAGACTTTTACCGTTTGCTAGTTCTACCGTGTGTTTGGTGTTCAAAAGTGTTGAAGTGCGCTTAAGCATTTGGCTAGCTTTTAAGGACACATAACTAGTATCGGCACCCGAATAAAATAAAATAGTAACAAAGAAGTCGTCCAGAAGAAACTTACCAATCACAAAGTTGGGATCGTTCCTTGCATCACCCTGACCCAGCACAAACACACGTCCCCTGGCACCATTGCCATTATTGTTACCCCCATTGTTGCCTCCATTGTTGCCTCCATTGTTGTTCCCGTTTCCTTGGTTGTTGTTGTTCTGATTCTGGTTCAGCTGAGGACAGTTCCTCTTAAAGTGGCCTTCAGCGCCACACTGAAAGCATCCTTTATTGCCCTGCTGTTGCTGCTGCTGGTGGTTCTGTGGAGCTTGTTGTTGTTGTTGGCGATTCTGATTTGCTGGTCGTGCGCCGCTGCAACCCTTTGCTTCATGACCAAACTTGTTACACCTTAGACAACGACCCTTGTGACACTGCCCGCTATGATGCTTGTTGCACCGGTTGCACTTGGGGTGGTTCCCTCGGTATCCACCCTGTCCTTGATTACCAGAAGATTGCTGACCAGGACTCTGGTAGTCATCAGTCTTTCGCTGCTGAGATTGAACTGAAGTAGAACCCTTGCCCGAATTTCCATCCCACTTGCGTTTGTTATCACTAGGAGCATCGGTAGTAGTAGCGCTAATATGCTTGGGCAGCTTGTTCTGCTCAACTGCCTGATCAGTGAGACGATGAGCCAACCTGATGATTTGTTGAATGGTGCCAAGATTAGCTGAGGTCACGTGGCTTTGAATTTCTGGCACCAAACCCTTAAGGTACAACTCGATACGCTTAATAGGAGGATCCACCATAGTGGGACACAGGATAGCTAATTCGTTCGACCTCTTTGTGTATGCCTCGATTTCAGACCCCGTCATCTTCAGATTGAAAAATTCTACCTCTAGCTTGTGGATGTCATCACGACTATAGTACTCTTCTTTAATCAGTTCTTTGAAACAGTTCCATAGGGTGGCATTAGCAACCGCCAGCCCTAGCAGTTGAACCTGTGCTTTCCACCAGGTTAACGCAACACCTTCAAGTGTTCCAGTAGCATATTTCACCCTACGATCTTCAGGGCATTCGCACATCTCAAAAACAGACTCAAGCTTCTCGAACCAGTGAAGAAGGCCTACAGCTCCTTCTGTGCTGCTAAAAGTACTAGGTCGGCAATCCATGAATGTTTTGAACGTGCACAAAGGAGGCTGAGCATGTTGACCTGTTGTGCGAGAATAAAAGACAAGGTTAAGCACGAGGGTTGGTTTGCGAAGGTAGGATCTAAACGTCCTAAGATGGGTTGAGATGGCAGGTTATACCTCCTGCAGGGACAGCTGCGAGTGCCTCAGTAACCCGTTCATTGATCAAAGCCGTCAACTGGGCTTGAGTTAGGTTGATACGTCCTCTGCGTCCGTTCATGATCTTCATAACGAAGAGAGTAAGCACACAAGGTTCAAATAGCAATTATCACGTTAATTAATGCACAGTGTGAACTATCTAACCGACAATATAACATAAATCATACCACCTATTGTGTCGAGTCTTGCACGTGGAGTGAAGCGTCGTTGTGGATCGTTGAGCACTGTACAGGTTATAGTCTGGTTTTGTCAAAAAGCTTTTCCCTTTTTAAAACCAAGTTCACTATAACCAATGGCTCTGATACCAATCTGTCACACCCCCAAAATCCACACGCGGAGTATCACTGCTTGGAGGCGTGACATGACCAGGATCGAGCCACCAATCATATTGAACAACGTAATTAAGTAAGTAAAACCAACCTCAATACAATTGGTGACCATAAGACGGTAACCAACTTTGAGTTAACCAAGTTCAGATTTAAACAACGGAAGCATAAAACGTGAAACCAAAACATAAGTTCCAGAGTTCATAAGTTTAAAGTTCAAAACGTAAGTTTAATAGGTTCATATGGATTAAATATTAAGCACGGGACATAGCAATCCATATCCCACAATAACCTTCTCCTCGTGCAAGCTCCATATGCATCTAGCGACCTGTAAGGCATGTAACAACGAGTCAACAACAAAGTTGAGTGAGTTCACGGTTGGTTGATTAGTTTTAAGTTGTTTCTGAAAAACGTGGTTTGACTTTCGTTGGCTTATTTGCCGTGGGGGTTACCCCATAGTTGAAAGTATGTTTAACCAGTTCCTTTTATTACCCAAACCATATCCATAATCAGTGTGGGCTTCCCCATGTAAACTACTAGACCGTTATGATATCGACTACTAATGAATTTTGTTGTGCCCTATGTCAATGTTCTATCATCATTGACAGTTTGCCATAGTCCATTAGTACACGCCCGTCCGAACGGCACGGTGTGAAGTTTGTTAAACCTAATAGCGCTATTAACTAATGACCCGCTCGCCATCGGCCTCGGCGATTAAGTCGATATAAAATGAGGGACTTAACGATAGAGTTTTTGTCTAGTAAGTTTTAAGGTTGTTGTCCTACCCAAGGAGGACGAACGCACGTATTCTACCCAATGAGAATACGCAGGATTAATATTGGCATCCTACCCAAGGAGGATGGCCGTACATATCCTACCAAAAGGTGGATATGTAGATTCCGTTTTAATTCTTTAACCCATTCCCAACCACCGGGAATCCCATGCCTTAGAAAGAGTGTGAACTCACCTTGGTTTGCTCGGTTAGATTAATTACTCAAAAAATCAAAAATCAAGCACGTCCTAATGAGGTACAGATAACAATCAGTTTCTCATGCATAACACGTATCCTACGTACGGTTTATCTACTCGTTACTTCTATCACATACCACACAATTCAAATGTCAAGTTATATTGTTAAGTTACATTATTTTCCCCTAAAATAATATAACTATCTCACAAAATAAACAAGTATCCACACAAGCGTCCTAGAATAAAATATATATTCTAAATATATATTTACCCACTTTTATTTACAAAACCGACCTCCGACACTTTGTATTTTGTTACAAAAATTATGGCGAAGTTTATATTCAAAACACAAGTTATAAAATATACCTGTAACGCTTGCTTAGAAAAATATTTTCTAAGTGTTGGAGTTTTTAGAAAATTTCGCCAGAGTTTCCTTTGTAAATGGAGGTATCCATGCTTATTATCATATAATTTTCTTTTCGGAAATCATTCAATCAATCAACAACAAGTTACCAAACAACATTATACTAGTCAAGTGCAAAAACAATGCACTTTTACATAAGAACATGAACTTGGTTTTTCATAAAAACGCGTAGTAACTTAGTGGGGTGTTTAGTGGGTTTAGTTACCCTCCAAAGTGTGTTTACTTTTGTTGAAATCTCATTCTCGGGATTTTTAGATGTTTACAACTTGTAAACTCATTTTGCAAAAATGTGTATTTATTGGATCTTCTTGTTCTAAAAATATTTCTACGCTTATTTTGTTACTAAAATAGCGTAGGTTTAACAAAAGTCGCAACCTTTCAAAAATCATCCTCTACTCTTGGTTTATCTAGGAAAAACCATTTGTAAACCTCGGATCCATACGATCACCAACTTACTTTGTTTACTAATTTTTCAAGAAAGCATATTGTTACCAAGTTCATGCTTAAACATGGAAGTGATTATTTTATGGAAATCACTAATCACCTCCTAACTTGTTAACTTAAGCTTTTAATCTTACTTTAACAAGTTTTAACCATGATGTTTAACATCATATCTCTAGCATCATCAAACAAGCAACAAGAAATCATCAATAATACAAGACAACATCATTCATATCATTACTTCTTCATTTTTAACAATATTTCATCATTAGGTTAGCTTTTAGTTCAAGACTTTGCTTGTGGTCTTTAGTGTTTCTTGAGATTTCATCATTCTTTAACTATTAACCATAAAAAACATGAAGTAGATGAAGATTCAAGAGGCTTACCACTAGCTCAAGGCTAGGGAGTTCAAGTGATGAAATGTGGTGGTTAAAAGAATATAAGAGAGGTCCTTCAACTTCCGAACACAATGAGCTTAGTTGTATGCACTCTATCACCTTTGGATCACTAGAGATTGCATGAAATGAAACTTGAAGATGATGATGATGGTGGTGGTGCTCTCGGCCGAGCAAGAGGGAGAGAGGGAGAGTTTTTGTGGTGTTGTTTGATGTGTGAAGATAAGAACGGTGATCTAGTGGTTAATATTTATAAATCCCCAACACTTAATTATCCATTAGATAAAATGTCCCCTAAGTACATTGCATATATAATAAACAAATGAAGGAAAATCAAGGGTGGGGTACACCCTTGAAACCGTAAGAAGAGGGGGGGGTGCTTGGTTGGGTTTCAACTATTAGTTAGTGATTTTAGTTAGATTCTAAGTATGTAGTTAGTGTTATAAGTGGGTTATGTAATATATAGTGTGTTAGGGTATTCGGGGACCCTAACTAGCTTAGAAAAATAAAAACAATGTGTTTAACAAAATTTTTGTGTTTCGGGTAATGTCCGGTTGTTCGGTTAGATACCGTTCTGTTAAAGTGCTAAGTTATATCGTTTAGTGTCTTTTATGTTTCTTTTTGTAACACTTTTAATTCCCAACACTTAGGGAAGCATACAGGACCATTTAGTCAATTTTCTGCATAAGACTAGTATGTTAACAAGCACGTGTAAGTATGTCACAGAAATCAGAAGGCAGTTAAGTAATTCAGCCAGTCATCACGCACTTTAATTAATATTAATGAATCGTACAGATACATGTAATTTTGAGGGTTGTCACATTCTCCCCCTGTTAAGAGAATTTCGTCCCGAAATTTAGCACCTGGTTACTGAGGAAGCTAGTTAAGTTGCGTTGGTTTCCTGGTTTTCCTGGGGTGTCACACTGTGATGGTCGCTTTACTTCTCTCCTTTGGAAAACGTTTCAATCCGCTATGGGTACGCACTTGAATCTTAGCACGACCTTTCATCCTCAGACAGATGGTCAGACCGAGCGTACTATTCAGACCCTCGAGGATATGCTTCGTTCTTGTGTCAATGACTTTGGTGGTAACTGGGATATACATTTACCATTGATAGAATTCTCTTACAACAATAGCTACCATTCCAGTATTCAGATGGCGCCTTTCGAAGCTTTGTATGGGCGAAAATGCCGATCTCCTCTTAGCTGGCAGGAGGTTGGGGAAAAGCAGTTCACTGGCCCTGAGATTATTCAAGAGGCAACGGATAAGATTCTTCATATCCGTGATAACTTGATCAAGGCTAGGAACAGACAAAAGAGTTATGCTGATAATAGACGAAAGCCTCTGGAATTTGCTATTGGTGACCGAGTTCTAGTCAAGGTATCTCCCTGGAAGGGAGTAGTTCGTTTTGGGAAGAAGGGAAACCTTGCACCTCGCTATGTGGGTCCTTTCGTGATACTTGAAAGGATCGGCAAGGTGGCATACAGACTCGACTTGCCACAAGAGCTAAACAACGTGCATCCAGTGTTCCACGTGTCCAATCTACGGAAATGTCTAGCCGATGAAGGACTGCAAGTTCCTCTGGAAGACTTGCAAATAAACGAAGTTGTTCTGTTTGTGGAGAAACCGGTCGAAATCATGGATCAGACTGTCAAGCTTTTGAGGCGCAGCAAAATCCCCATTGTTAAGGTTCGATGGGAAGGAAAGCATGGCGCTGAATTTACTTGGAAGTTGAAAAGTGATATGAAGGCCAAGTACCCGCATCTCTTTGGGCAGTCTTCTTCTAAGATTTCGGGGACGAAATCAGCGTCCCTAGACTTTAGACACTTGGCAAGATCAGTCCCTGAACTCCTGTAAATTTGTTAGTCTTAGACCTTGTGGTTATGTGACGTTGATACTTTGGAAATCTTGGTGTGAATCTTAGTGACACTCGATGCTTAACAACTATGATACTTGATTCTTTAATCTAGATGCTTGATTCTTGAAACTTAAATTATGAGACTTGATACAGATACTAGACCCTTGATGCTTAATCTAGATACTTGAGTCTTTATGATTAAACTAGATGCTTGATTCTTTATACTATGAAAGCTAGATTCTTATTGTTAATATTTGATACTTGGACTCTTGATTCTTGATGTTTGAGAAACGATGATTCTTGACCCTTGAGACTCAAATTGGTGCTTGACTCCTTAGACTCGTGAAGCTTGATTCTTAGTTAAACGAGAGACTGGAGCCTTGTCACTGGCGGAATCTATGCAACTTTGAGACTCCGATGCTTGCAATGTAATCAAATTAATAAAGATACTTTACGTAATCTATATAACGCAACGCCTAACATAACGCAAAAAAACGAATCATAAACTGGAGCGCGAAAAGGCTGGGTTGGCAAGAGTGACCAGCCGATCGGCTAGCCGGCCGATCGGACACTCACTTTATAGGCTGACAAGCCGATAGGACAGCTGACCGATCGGACAGCCAGCCGATCGGACTGCCAGCCGAACAGAACCAACCTTCCTCCTTTCACCCCTCACCTATAAATAGGCTATCACATCACCATTTCAAGTGATGTGACAGCTCTGACTGAACCAGACGCACGCGCACACTATTTCTCCATTTCCTCATCGATTTCGGTACGTTTCAAGTTAGATTATTGTACTTTCTTACTCTACACATCATTCTCTACGTGATTCTCACCTGAAATCACACTTTTCACCGTGAAATCTCTCAGATCTGAGATCTTGAGGATGATGTCATCATGGTGGTTGCACAAACTATCAGGAAACACAAATGTGCTTTCAAAGGAAACACAAAAAGGAAACACAAATGTCACACGTTCCCTCATGACCTCTCATCAAAGGAAACACAAATAGGAAAGGTGTCGCGAATGTGTGTAAGTGTGGAATGACAGTAGGGAGCAAGCACAAATGTGCTTTCAAACTATAGTTGCTACGTTTATCTAAGCATACCATGAGCAAAATTCTATGCAATCTAGCAAGTAGGCAATATAAACATAAACCATATCACCTAGAATGTCGAGCCTTGCACGTGGAGTGAAGCGTCGTTGTGGATCGTAGAGCACTGTACAGGTTATAGTCTGGTTTTAACAAAAATCATTTTCCCTTATTAAAACCAAGTTCTCTATAACCAATGGCTCTGATACCAATCTGTCACACCCCCAAAATCCACATGCGGAGTATCACCGCTTGGAGGCGTGACTGACCAGGATCAAACCACTAATCATATTGAACAAGTAAGTAATTAATTGTAAAAGTCCAACCAACACGATTAGTGTCCAAAACAAACATAGTTTAAGTTATGAGCGGAAGCATAATGTTTAAAACCAAAACTTAAGTTTAAATATCCAAAGGTCTCACATGGCACACAGCTGTCCATGTCCCACAACGACTCTTCCTTGTGCAAGCTCCAGCTAAGTACCTATTGACCTGCAAAGCATGTAGTAACGAGTCAACAACAAGTTAAGTTAGTTCACGTTTGGTTGTCCAGTTTGTAGTTATTCCGAAAACACAGTTTGCTCTTTACCAGCTATCCAGCTGTGGGGGTTACCCCATAGTTTGAAAAACGTTTATTAGTTACCCGTTCTTACGTTGGCTATTCCAGCCCGGCTCTATGGCCGTGGGGGCTACCCCATGTTTAATTCACCAGACTCGTTACCATATCGACTACTAACGTTCGTCATGTTTAAGTGCCCTAACGTCTGTGTCTATCATCACTGACGTGCCATAGTCCATTAGTCCACGCCTGTCCTCTGCGGCACGGTGTGAGGTTTGTTAAACCTAATAGCGCTATTTAACTAATGACCCGTTCGCCATTGGCCTCGGCGATTAAGTCGATATAAAGGGAGGGACTTTGTTGATAGAGTTCTAGTCTAGTATAGTTAAATCCGTCTCACACTGGACGAGGAATCTACGTTCCTGAATACGTCTCAACAGGACGAGGAATCTATATTCCTTAATCCATTCCCAACCCCTGGGAATCCCATGCTTTGTAAAGAAGTGTGAACTCACCTTGGTTTGCTCGGCAGATTACACAGAAAGGTCAAGTCTAGCAGCTAGTGGTCAACCACGTCCTAACATGGTTATCATACAAGTCAGGTTTTGGTGTCAAGTAGTGCACACAAGTATCACATTGATAACATATAAGAAACGCATACGAAACATGGCAAACATGCAACATCACGTTAACCCATTCAATTTGTGCGACCCGAAAGGTTAAGCCCAATAACCAACGGCCCAACCTATTGTGCGATCAGCATACATGTGCGATCCACAATGGGTTGTGCGATCCCGTCATGCCCGGCCCAATTATCATAACAGTCCAACAAGTAAACGGCCCAAACACTAAACAAATAATCCAACTTGTACGGTTCATGCATCTTGTGCGGCTCGGATCATATTGTGCGACTCGTTTTGGGCTTTGAGGCCCAACAGTTAAACATATTACATCTAGTGCGATCCAGTAAGCCTTGTGCGACTGGATGTATCTTGTACGACTGACAAGGCTTGTGTGAATGGTCCCCTTATGCGACTAAGGGTCTTGTGCGACCAGTTTACAATATCCGATATTTATGTTAATCAGTTACAATCATTTAATTGTTTCTTTATTTACAATTATCAATTAACAGATTCCATAATTGTACACAATCAATCAACACTAACAATAGTTTCTAACCCTCTCCTAATCGATCAAAACAAGGTTTTATTATCATTAATTCACATGAACCCTAACAACTCATTCTCATCTTCAACGAATTAACAGCAAAATCTTTAACTCAACAAGCAATCACCTTTGGTAAAACACACTAATCATTCACAGCCGATTAATCATACATTCGATTCATATAATCCAATCATACATTCATCATGGCCATTAATTATTTAATTAGCAATTCATAAAATGCTTGTCACCATCAATACGTGCACATGGTCTCTGAATTTTTATC
The DNA here is from genome assembly GCA_030545235.1 of Helianthus tuberosus. Lineage (NCBI taxonomy): Eukaryota > Viridiplantae > Streptophyta > Magnoliopsida > Asterales > Asteraceae > Helianthus > Helianthus tuberosus. The sequence continues at coordinate 86,226,916 of CM060412.1, read as the reverse complement.
TTATCATTAGCAAGGTGTAGACATTTACTTATTACCCACTATCAAAACCATGATCATAATATTATATAATATCAAGTACAACACGTGGCTCCTAACATCAACTCAAGTTTATCAACACATGCACATTACTCTCATCATCATTAAATCACACAATACAATCGGTCATGCAACATAGATCAATCAGTTCATCATAACCCTCGATTTCATGCAATCATTATCATTATGTCCCCCTAGTTAATTAACAACATTCTGCCAAGTCAAACAATATCAAGACGGAGCATGATTTTGTATGCACATCAACACAAATCAAGATATAACTACCACACTTAAAACGTCAAAGAATGCAAACCAAATCGATGATGAGCGTACTAACCGGATAAGAGGTGAATAAGAGTTAATCCGAGTCACAAGCTTCGAGGGAAAAGATGTTGTTGCCGTCGAGTTCTAGAGAGAAGGAGGAGAGCACTAGGGTTTTGTATGTGTAAAGTGTTTTGCAAGTTATGAGAAACAAAACTCCCTAAGGGTCAATGTATGCGTATAGTGGGAGTGGGCCGAACCCCTTTACATGGCTGCCCATTCGGTTCAAGTAAGGAGTGGGCCGAGAGTTGTAAAAGACCAAAGCCCAAAGGCTTGCGCGATTCGAATAGCGTTGTATGATCGGTTTAATACTATACAATACACATCATCACATAATCATAACAATATAACATTTAATCAATCACAAGGTTCATATAATCACACAGTGTTCACATACGTTACATCAAGGTATAAAGAAGGGTTCTGAAATACGAGTTGTCACATTATCCCCAAGTTGAAAGAAATTTCGTCCCGAAATTTAGCACGTACTCACTGAGGAAGCTAGTTAAGTTGTATGGTTTTCCTGGAGTGTCACATCCTCCCCCCGTTGATCTGGAATTTCGTCCCGAAATTCCGTAGCTTCAGCCTCAGTAGTAGTTGTACCGTTTGCGAACAGTTGGGGATACTTTTGTTTCATCTGATCTTCGCGTTCCCAGGTGAACTCTGGGCCGCGACGTGAGTTCCAACGAACTCGAACGAGAGGTATTCTAGTATGTTTGAGGACCTTAACATCCCGGTCCGTGATTTCAACTGGTTCCTCGATGAATCGCAACTGCTCGTCGATAGTGAGCTCCTTCAAAGGAACTATGTGGGTCTCATCTGACAGGCACTTCTTCAGATTTGACACGTGGAAGACGTTGTGAACTGCACTAAGTTCCGCTGCTAAGTTCAGTTTGTAGGCTACCTTGCCTATTTTCTCAATAACTTCGAAAGGTCCAACGTATCGTGGGTTAAGTTTGCCTCATTTACCAAAACGAACCACACCCTTCCAGGGTGAAACTTTGAGTAGTACACGCTCCCCAACCTGGAGCTCTAATGGTTTTCTGCCCTTATCGGCGTAGACTTTCTGACGGTCACGAGCTGCCGCCATTCGTTGTCGTATCTGAGCAATTCGCTCTGTTGTGTCAACCACATGTTCTGGACCAATAATCTGACTATCCCCCACCTCTGCCCAACAAAGAGGTGACCGGCATTTACGCCCGTACAATGCCTCAAACGAAGCAGCTTTAATGCTGGTGTGGTAGCTGTTATTGTATGAAAATTCCACCAGTGGCAGATGCTTTTCCCCAGCCATTGCCAAAATCAATTACACATGCCCTAAGCATGTCTTCGAGGGTCTGGATGGTACGTTCTGACTGCCCATCCGTTTGCGGGTGATAGGCTGTGCTCATATCTAACCTTGAGCCAAAGGACTTGTGCATTGCTTGCCACAGTTCTGATGTAAAACGTGCATCTCGATCTGAGATAATAGAGATGGGCACCCCGTGCCTCGAGACAACTTCCTTGAGATATACTTCTGCTAGAGTGGAGAACTTATCCGTTTCTTTGATAGCCAAGAAGTGAGCAGACTTTGTGAGTCGATCCATGATCACCCAAATAGTATCGTTACCCCGTTGAGATCTAGGCAGGCCAGTAACAAAATTCATGGAAATTTGCTCCCATTTCCATTGTGGTATCTCTGGTTGTTGAAGTGGGCCTGAGGGTTTCTGATATTCCGCCTTGACTCTCGCACAAGTCAAGCACTTGCTAACGTAGATTGCTATGTGGGCCTTCATGCTAGGCCACCAATACATAGTTTTGATATCGTGGTTCATTTTATCCGAACCAGGATGCACCGAGTAGCGAGACTTGTGTGCCTCATCCATCACAAGCTCTCGTAGGTTGCCATAAAGTGGGACCCAAATGCGTCCTGTGACGTAGTAAGCACCGTCTTGAAAACTTGGCGTACAGCTGTTCTGTTCGAAGGAGTTCCAAAATGATTCGTAGATGCTGCTCGTGTTCCTCCTGACTCTTAGAATAGATCAGGATGTCATCGATGAAAACTATAACGAACTTGTCTAGGTACGGCTTGCACACGCGATTCATCAAGTCCATGAAGACCGCCGGTGCGTTTGTTAGCCCAAACGGCATGACCAAAAACTCATAATGTCCATAACGGGTTCTAAAGGCTGTTTTAGAGACGTCCTCTTCTCGGACTCTCAGCTGGTGATATCCCGATCTCAAATCAATCTTTGAATAGTAGCTCGACCCTTGCAGCTTGTCGAACCAGTCGTCAATGCATGGAAGAGGGTAGCGATTCTTCACAGTCACCTTGTTCAGTTCGCGGTAGTCGATGCATATTCTGAACGTACCGTCTTTCTTCTTCACAAATAGCACTGGAGCTCCCCAGGGCGAAGAGATAGGACGAATAAAACCCTTATCTAAGAGTTCTTGTAGTTGCGTAGATAGCTCTTTCAACTCTGATGGAGTTAAACGATACGGTGCACGAGCTATGGGTGCCGCTCCAGGAGCTTGTCACCATGAATTACCAAAGGTTCTTAACCAGCACGAGGAATGCGGACGATCTTTTCTTTGCAAAGGATCTCTGCTCGATGTTGAGGTAGCCAATCCATACCAATAACGATGTCGAAATCATCAGAATGTTGGGGTCATTTCTAGCATCATTCTGACCAATCACGAACACTTGACCCCTGGCACCATTGCCGTCGTTATTACCCCCATTGTTGCCTCCACTATTGTTCCCATTTCCTTGGTTGTGATTCTGATTCTGGTTCAACTGTGGTCAGTGTCTCTTGAAGTGACCTTCAGCACCACACTGATAACATCCTTTGTTACCCTAATGTTGCTGCTGATTTTGTGGAGCTTGGGGCTGCTGTTGTTGGTTCTTGTTTGCAGGACGTGAGCTTCTACAATCTTTGGCTTCATGACCAAGCTTGTTGCATTTCTGACAACGATCTTTGTTGCACGGCCCGCTGTGGTGCAAATTACATTGATTCCATACTGCCCTTGACTACCAGAAGGTTGCTGACCAGGACTCTGGTAGTTATCGATCTTTCGCTGTTGTGCCTGGGACTGTACCATAGCCGAACCCTTGCTGGAGGTTCCATCCCACTTCCGTTTGTTGTCACGGGAAGTAGCAGAAGTAGTAGTAGTAGTAGTAGTAGTAGTAGTAGCACCGATACGTTTAGGTAGCTTGTTCTGTTCCACTGCTTGGTCTGTGAGACGATGAGCAAGACGAGTAACATCCTGGATAGTAGCAAAGTTAGTAGAAGTCACATGACTTTGAATCTCTGGTACTAAGCCCTTGAGGTACAGCTCAATGCGCTTGATGGGAGGTTCCACCATAGTTGGGCACAAATTGCCAGTTCGTTAGATTGCTTCGTATACGCCTCTATCTCTGACCCCGTCATCTTCAAGTTAAAGAACTCCACTTCCAGTTTGCGGATGTCATCACGACTACCCTATTCACGTTTGATCAGTTCCTTAAAATCATTCCAAGGGGTGGCATTAGCAGCCGCCAGCCCCAGCATCTGAACTTGCGCGTTCCACCAAGTTAGCGCAGTGCCTTCGAGAGTACCAGTGGCGTAATTCACCCTGCGAGCCTCAGGGCATTCACACATCTCTAAAACAGACTCGAGCTTTTCAAACCAATGGAGGAGTCCAACAGCTCCTTTAGTGCCACTGAAAGTACTAGGATAACAGTCCATGTACGTCTTGAATGTGCATACAGGCGGCTGAGCGTTCTGACCTTGTTGCGCGAGGAAGAAACGACAGGGTTAAGCGCGAGAGTTGGATCATGAGAGTAGGATCTATCATCCTAGGTTAGATTCGGAATAGCAGGTTATACCTCCTGCCTGGGCGGCTGCGAGTGCTGCCGTAACTTGTTCGTTGATAAGAGCCGTCAGCTGGCTTGAGTTAGGTTCACACGTTCCCTCATGACCTCTCATTAAAGGAAACACAAATAGGAAAGGTGTCGCGAATGTGTGTAAGTGTGGAGTGACAGTAGGGAGCAAGCACAAATGTGCTTTCAAACTATAGTTGCTACGTTTATCTAAGCATACCATGAGCAAAATTCTATGCAATCTAGCAAGTAGGCAATATAAACATAAACCATATCACCTAGAATGTCGAGCCTTGCACGTGGAGTGAAGCGTCGTTGTGGATCGTAGAGCACTGTACAGGTTATAGTCTGGTTTTAACAAAAATCATTTTCCCTTATTAAAACCAAGTTCTCTATAACCAATGGCTCTGATACCAATCTGTCACACCCCCAAAATCCACATGCGGAGTATCACCGCTTGGAGGGGTGACTGACCAGGATCAAACCACTAATCATATTGAACAAGTAAGTAATTAATTGTAAAAGTCCAACCAACACGATTAGTGTCCAAAACAAACATAGTTTAAGTTATGAGCGGAAGCATAATGTTTAAAACCAAAACTTAAGTTTAAATATCCAAAGGTCTCACATGGCACACAGTTGTCCATGTCCCACGACGACTCTTCCTTGTGCAAGCTCCAGCTAAGTACCTATTGACCTGCAAAGCATGTAGTAATGAGTCAACAACAAGTTGAGTGAGTTCACGTTTGGTTGTCCAGTTTGTAGTTATTCCGAAAACACAGTTTGCTCTTTACCAGCTATCCAGCCGTGGGGGTTACCCCATAGTTCGAAAAACGTTTATTAGTTACCCGTTCTTACGTTGGCTATTCCAGCCCGGCTCTATGGCCATGGGGGCTACCCCATGTTTAATTCACCAGACTCGTTACCATATCGACTACTAACGTTCGTCATGTTTAAGTGCCCTAACGTCTGTGTCTATCATCACTGACGTGCCATAGTCCATTAGTCCACGCCCGTCCCCTGCGGCACGGTGTGAGGTTTGTTAAACCTAATAGCGCTATTTAACTAATGACCCGTTCGCCATTGGCCTCGGCGATTAAGTCGATATAAAGGGAGGGACTTCGTTGATAGAGTTCTAGTCTAGTATAGTTAAATCCGTCTCATACTGGACGAGGAATCTACGTTCCTGAATACGTCTCAACAGGACGAGGAATCTATATTCCTTAACCCATTCCCAACCCCTGGGAATCCCATGCTTTGTAAAGAAGTGTGAACTCACCTTGGTTTGCTCGGCAGATTACACAGAAAGGTCAAGTCTAGCAGCTAGTGGTCAACCACGTCCTAACATGGTTATCATACAAGTCAGGTTTTGGTGTCAAGTAGTGCACACAAGTATCACATTGATAACATATAAGAAACGCATACGAAACATGGCAAACATGCAACATCACGTTAACCCATTCAATTTGTACGACCCGAAAGGTTAAGCCCAATAACCAATGGCCCAACCTATTGTGCGATCAGCATACATGTGCGATCCACAATGGGTTGTGCGATCCCGTCATGCCCGGCCCAATTATCATAACAGTCCAACAAGTAAACGGCCCAAACACTAAACAAATAATCCAACTTGTACGGTTCATGCATCTTGTGCGGCTCGGATCATATTGTGCGACTCGTTTTGGGCTTTGAGGCCCAACAGTTAAACATATTACATCTAGTGCGATCCAGCAAGCCTTGTGCGACTGGAGGTATCTTGTACGACTGACAAGGCTTGTGCGAATGGTCCCCTTATGCGACTAAGGGTCTTGTGCGACCAGTTTACAATATCCGATATTTATGTTAATCAGTTACAATCATTTAATTGTTTCTTTATTTACAATTATCAATTAACAGATTCCATAATTGTACACAATCAATCAACACTAACAATAGTTTCTAACCCTCTTCTAATCGATCAAAACAAGGTTTTATTATCATTAATTCACATGAACCCTAAAAACTCATTCTCATCTTCAACGAATTAACAGCAAAATCTTTAACTCAACAAGCAACCACCTTTGGTAAAACACACTAATCATTCACAGCCGATTAATCATACATTCGATTCATATAATCCAATCATACATTCATCATGGCCATTAATTATTTAATTAGCAATTCATAAAATGCTTGTCACCATCAATACGTGCACATGGTCTCTGAATTTTTATCTAATCATTAGCAAGGTGTAGACATTTACTTATTACCCACTATCAAAACCATGATCATAATATTATATAATATCAAGTACAACACGTGGCTCCTAACATCAACTCAAGTTTATCAACACATGCACATTACTCTCATCATCATTAAATCACACAATACAATCGGTCATGCAACATAGATCAATCAGTTCATCATAACCCTCGATTGCATGCAATCATTATCATTATGTCCCCCTAGTTAATTAACAACATTCTGCCAAGTCAAACAATATCAAGACGGAGCGTGATTTTGTATGCACATCAACACAAATCAAGATATAACTACCACACTTAAAACGTCAAAGAATGCAAACCAAATCGATGATGAGCGTACTAACCGGATAAGAGGTGAATAAGAGTTAATCCGAGTCACAAGCTTCGAGGGAAAAGATGTTGTTGCCGTCGAGTTCTAGAGAGAAGGAGGAGAGCACTAGGGTTTTGTATGTGTAAAGTGTTTTGCAAGTTATGAGAAACAAAACTCCCTAAGGGTCAATGTATGCGTATAGTGGGAGTGGGCCGAACCCCTTTACATGGCTGCCCATTCGGTTCAAGTAAGGAGTGGGCCGAGAGTTGTAAAAGACCAAAGCCCAAAGGCTTGCGCGATTCGAATAGCGTTGTATGATCGGTTTAATACTATACAATACACATCATCACATAATCATAACAATATAACATTTAATCAATCACAAGGTTCATATAATCACACAGTGTTCACATACGTTACATCAAGGTATAAAGAAGGGTTCTGAAATACGAGTTGTCACATTATCCCCAAGTTGAAAGAAATTTCGTCCCGAAATTTAGCACGTACTCACTGAGGAAGCTAGTTAAGTTGTATGGTTTTCCTGGGGTGTCACATCCTCCCCCCGTTGATCTGGAATTTCGTCCCGAAATTCCGTAGCTTCAGCCTCAGTAGTAGTTGTACCATTTGCGAACATTTGGGGATACTTTTGTTTCATCTGATCTTCGCGTTCCCAGGTGAACTCTGGGCCGCGACGTGAGTTCCAACGAACTCGAACGAGAGGTATTCTAGTATGTTTGAGGACCTTAACATCCAGGTCCGTGATTTCAACTGGTTCCTCGATGAATCGCAACTGCTCGTCGATAGTGAGCTCCTTCAAAGGAACTATGTGGATCTCATCTGACAGGCACTTCTTCAGATTTGACACGTGGAAAACGTTGTGAACTGCACTAAGTTCCGCTAGTAAGTTCAGTTTGTAGGCTACCTTGCCTATTTTCTCAATAACTTCGAAAGGTCCAACGTATCGTGGGTTAAGTTTGCCTCATTTACCAAAACGAACCACACCCTTCCAGGGTGAAACTTTGAGTAGTACACGCTCCCCAACCTGGAGCTCTAATGGTTTTCTGCCCTTATCGGCGTAGACTTTCTGACGGTCACGAGCTGCCGCCATTCGTTGTCGTATCTGAGCAATTCGCTCTGTTGTGTCAACCACATGTTCTGGACCAGTAATCTGACTATCCCCCACCTCTGCCCAACAAAGAGGTGACCGGCATTTACGCCCGTACAATGCCTCAAACGGAGCAGCTTTAATGCTGGTGTGGTAGCTGTTATTGTATGAAAATTCCACCAGTGGCAGATGCTTTTCCCCAGCCATTGCCAAAATCAATTACACATGCCCTAAGCATGTCTTCGAGGGTCTGGATGGTACGTTCCGACTGCCCATCCGTTTGCGGGTGATAGGCTGTGCTCATATCTAACCTTGAGCCAAAGGACTTGTGCATTGCTTGCCACAGTTCTGATGTAAAACGTGCATCTCGATCCGAGATAATAGAGATGGGCACCCCGTGCCTCGAGACAACTTCCTTGAGATATACTTCTGCTAGAGTGGAGAACTTATCCGTTTCTTTGATAGCCAAGAAATGAGCAGACTTTGTGAGTCGATCCACGATCACCCAAATAGTATCGTTACCCCGTTGAGATCTAGGCAGGCCAGTAACAAAATTCATGGAAATTTGCTCCCATTTCCATTGTGGTATCTCTGGTTGTTGAAGTGGGCCTGAGGGTTTCTGATATTCCGCCTTGACTCTCGCACAAGTCAAGCACTTGCTAACGTAGATTGCTATGTGGGCCTTCATGCTAGGCCACCAATACATAGTTTTGATATCGTGGTACATTTTATCCGAACCAGGATGCACCGAGTAGCGAGACTTGTGTGCCTCATCCATCACAAGCTCTCGTAGGTTGCCAAAAAGTGGGACCCAAATGCGTCCTATGACGTAGTAAGCACCGTCTTCCTTCTGTTCTAAGCGTTGCCTTGAGCCGCGTAGGGCTTCAGCCCTGACGTTTTCTGGTTTCAATGCTTCTACCTGAGCATCTCGTATTTGAGAAGGAAGACTAGACTGTATAGTAGGTTGTAAAGCTCGTACGCGCTTAGGTGCAGTGTCCTTTCGACTGAGGACGTCAGCCACAACGTTGGCTTTTCCTGGGTAGTACCTGATCGAGCATTCGTAGTCATTCAGTAGTTCGACCCATCGTCGTTGTCGCATATTCAGTTCCTTCTGTTTGAAGATATGCTCGAGGCTCTTGTGTTCGGTGTAGATGGCACACTTGGTACCGTACAGGTAATGTCGCCATAACTTGAGTGCAAAAACAATAGCTCCCAGCACAAAATCGTGTGTGGTGTAGTTCTTTTCATGAACTTTGAGTTGGCGTGAGGCGTAGGCTATATCTTTATCCCGCTGCATCAATACCCAACCAAGACCCTGAATAGATGTGTCGCAGTAGACCACGAAGTCGTCTGTGCCCTCTCGCAATGAAAGGATAGGTGCACAGCAAAGTCTATCCTTTAAGTGCTGAAACGCTAACTCCTGTGCGTTTCCCCAACGATAAACAACGCCTTTCTGCATTAGTGAAGTAAGAGGCTGTGCAAATATTGGAAAAAAAATCCTTGATAAATCTCCTGTAGTAACCTGCCAATCCCAAGAATTGACGAATTTCCGTTGGCGTACGAGGTGCAGGCCAGCTCTTAATTGACTCTACCTTGGATGGATCAACGTGAATCCCATCCCCTTGTTCACTACATGGCCTAAGAAATGGACTTCACGAAGCCAGAAGTCACATTTTGAAAACTTGGCGTACAGCTGTTCTGTTCGAAGGAGTTCCAAAATGATTCGTAGATGCTGCTCGTGTTCCTCCTGACTCTTAGAATAGATCAGGATGTCATCGATGAAAACTATAACGAACTTGTCTAGGTACGGCTTGCACACGCGATTCATCAAGTCCATGAAGACCGCCGGTGCGTTTGTTAGCCCAAACGGCATGACCAAAAACTCATAATGTCCATAACGGGTTCTAAAGGCTGTTTTAGAGACGTCCTCTTCTCGAACTCTCAGCTGGTGATATCCCGATCTCAAATCAATCTTTGAATAGTAGCTCGACCCTTGCAGCTGGTCGAACCAGTCGTCAATGCGTGGAAGAGGGTAGCGATTCTTCACAGTCACCTTGTTCAGTTCGCGGTAGTCGATGCACATTCTGAACGTACCGTCTTTCTTCTTCACAAATAGCACTGGAGCTCCCCAGGGCGAAGAGCTAGGACGAATAAAACCCTTATCTAAGAGTTCTTGTAGTTGCGTAGATACCTCTTTCAACTCTGATGGAGTTAAACGATACGGTGCACGAGCTATGGGTGCCGCTCCAGGAGCTTGTCACCATGAATTACCAAAGGTTCTTAACCAGCACGAGGAATGCGGACGATCTTTTCTTTGCAAAGGATCTCTGCTCGATGTTGAGGTAGCCAATCCATACCAATAACGATGTCGAAATCATCAGAATGTTGGGGTCATTTCTAGCATCATTCTGACCAATCACGAACACTTGACCCCTGGCACCATTGCCGTCGTTATTACCCCCATTGTTGCCTCCACTATTGTTCCCATTTCCTTGGTTGTGATTCTGATTCTGGTTCAACTGTGGTCAGTGTCTCTTGAAGTGACCTTCAGCACCACACTGATAACATCCTTTGTTACCCTAATGTTGCTGCTGATTTTGTGGAGCTTGGGGCTGCTGTTGTTGGTTCTTGTTTGCAGGACGTGAGCTTCTACAATCTTTGGCTTCATGACCAAGCTTGTTGCATTTCTGACAACGATCTTTGTTGCACGGCCCGCTGTGGTGCAAATTACATTGATTCCATCCTGCCCTTGACTACCAGAAGGTTGCTGACCAGGACTCTGGTAGTCATCGATCTTTCGCTGTTGTGCCTGGGACTATACCGTAGTCGAACCCTTGCTGGAGGTTCCATCCCACTTCCGTTTGTTGTCACGGGAAGTAGCAGAAGTAGTAGTAGTAGTAGTAGCACCGATACGTTTAGGCAGCTTGTTCTGTTCCACTGCTTGGTCTGTGAGACGATGAGCAAGACGAGTAACATCCTGGATAGTAGCAAAGTTAGTAGAAGTCACATGACTTTGAATCTCTGGTACTAAGCCCTTGAGGTACAGCTCAATGCGCTTGATGGGAGGTTCCACCATAGTTGGGCACAAATTGCCAGTTCGTTAGATCGCTTCGTATACGCCTCTATCTCTGACCCCGTCATCTTCAAGTTAAAGAACTCCACTTCCAGTTTGCGGATGTCATCACGACTACCCTATTCACGTTTGATCAGTTCCTTAAAATCATTCCAAGGGGTGGCATTAGCAGCCGCCAGCCCCAGCATCTGAACTTGCGCGTTCCACCAAGTTAGCGCAGTGCCTTCGAGAGTACCAGTGGCGTAATTCACCCTGCGAGCCTCAGGGCATTCACACATCTCTAAAACATACTCGAGCTTTTCAAACCAATGGAGGAGTCCAACAGCTCCTTTAGTGCCACTGAAAGTACTAGGATAACAGTCCATGTACGTCTTGAATGTGCATACAGGCGACTGAGCGTTCTGACCTTGTTGCGCGAGGAAGAAACGACAGGGTTAAGCGCGAGAGTTGGATCATGAGAGTAGGATCTATCATCCTAGGTTAGATTCAGAATAGTAGGTTATACCTCCTGCCTGGGCGGCTGCGAGTGCTGCCGTAACTTGTTCGTTGATAAGAGCCGTCAGCTGGCTTGAGTTAGGTTCACACGTTCCCTCATGACCTCTCATCAAAGGAAACACAAATAGGAAAGGTGTCGCGAATGTGTGTAAGTGTGGAGTGACAGTAGGGAGCAAGCACAAATGTGCTTTCAAACTATAGTTGCTACGTTTATCTAAGCATACCATGAGCAAAATTCTATGCAATCTAGCAAGTAGGCAATATAAACATAAACCATATCACCTAGAATGTCGAGCCTTGCACGTGGAGTGAAGCGTCGTTGTGGATCGTAGAGCACTGTACAGGTTATAGTCTGGTTTTAACAAAAATCATTTTCCCTTATTAAAACCAAGTTCTCTATAACCAATGGCTCTGATACCAATCTGTCACACCCCCAAAATCCACATGCGGAGTATCACCGCTTGGAGGCGTGACTGACCAGGATCAAACCACTAATCATATTGAACAAGTAAGTAATTAATTGTAAAAGTCCAACCAACACGATTAGTGTCCAAAACAAACATAGTTTAAGTTATGAGCGGAAGCATAATGTTTAAAACCAAAACTTAAGTTTAAATATCCAAAGGTCTCACATGGCACACAGCTGTCCATGTCCCACAACGACTCTTCCTTGTGCAAGCTCCAGCTAAGTACCTATTGACCTGCAAAGCATGTAGTAACGAGTCAACAACAAGTTGAGTGAGTTCACGTTTGGTTGTCCAGTTTGTAGTTATTCCGAAAACACAGTTTGCTCTTTACCATCTATCTAGCCGTGGGGATTACCCCATAGTTCGAAAAACGTTTATTAGTTACCCGTTCTTACGTTGGCTATTCCAGCCCGGCCCTATGGCCGTGGGGGCTACCCCATGTTTAATTCACCAGACTCGTTACCATATCGACTACTAACGTTCGTCATGTTTAAGTGCCCTAACGTCTGTGTCTATCATCACTGATGTGCCATAGTCCATTAGTCCACGCCCGTCCTCTGCGGCACGGTGTGAGGTTTGTTAAACCTAATAGCGCTATTTAACTAATGACCCGTTCGCCATTGGCCTCGGCGATTAAGTCGATATAAAGGGAGGGACTTCGTTGATAGAGTTCTAGTCTAGTATAGTTAAATCCGTCTCATACTGGACGAGGAATCTACGTTCCCGAATACGTCTCAACAGGACGAGGAATCTATATTCCTTAACCCATTCCCAACCCCTGGGAATCCCATGCTTTGTAAAGAAGTGTGAACTCACCTTGGTTTGCTCGGCAGATTACACAGAAAGGTCAAGTCTAGCAGCTAGTGGTCAACCACGTCCTAACATGGTTATCATACAAGTCAGGTTTTGGTGTCAAGTAGTGCACACAAGTATCACATTGATAACATATAAGAAACGCATACGAAACATGGCAAACATGCAACATCACGTTAACCCATTCAATTTGTGCGACCCGAAAGGTTAAGCCCAATAACCAACGGCCCAACCTATTGTGCGATCAGCATACATGTGCGATCCACAATGGGTTGTGCAATCCCGTCATGCCCGGCCCAATTATCATAACAGTCCAACAAGTAAACGGCCCAAACACTAAACAAATAATCCAACTTGTACGGTTCATGCATCTTGTGCGGCTCGGATCATATTGTGCGACTCGTTTTGGGCTTTGAGGCCCAACAGTTAAACATATTACATCTAGTGCGATCCAGCAAGCCTTGTGCGACTGGAGGTATCTTGTACGACTGACAAGGCTTGTGCGAATGGTCCCCTTATGCGACTAAGGGTCTTGTGCGACCAGTTTACAATATCCGATATTTATGTTAATCAGTTACAATCATTTAATTGTTTCTTTATTTACAATTATCAATTAACAGATTCCATAATTGTACACAATCAATCAACACTAACAATAGTTTCTAACCCTCTCCTAATCGATCAAAACAAGGTTTTATTATCATTAATTCACATGAACCCTAACAACTCATTCTCATCTTCAACGAATTAACAGCAAAATCTTTAGCTCAACAAGCAATCACCTTTGGTAAAACACACTAATCATTCACAGCCGATTAATCATACATTCGATTCATATAATCCAATCATACATTCATCATGGCCATTAATTATTTAATTAGCAATTCATAAAATGCTTGTCACCATCAATACGTGCACATGGTCTCTGAATTTTTATCTAATCATTAGCAAGGTGTAGACATTTACTTATTACCCACTATCAAAACCATGATCATAATATTATATAATATCAAGTACAACACGTGGCTCCTAACATCAACTCAAGTTTATCAACACATGCACATTACTCTCATCATCATTAAATCACACAATACAATCGGTCATGCAACATAGATCAATCAGTTCATCATAACCCTCGATTTCATGCAATCATTATCATTATGTCCCCCTAGTTAATTAACAACATTCTGCCAAGTCAAACAATATCAAGACGGAGCGTGATTTTGTATGCACATCAACACAAATCAAGATATAACTACCACACTTAAAATGTCAAAGAATGCAAACCAAATCGATGATGAGCGTACTAACCGGATAAGAGGTGAATAAGAGTTAATCCGAGTCACAAGCTTCGAGGGAAAAGATGTTGTTGCCGTCGAGTTCTAGAGAGAAGGAGGAGAGCACTAGGGTTTTGTATGTGTAAAGTGTTTTGCAAGTTATGAGAAACAAAACTCCCTAAGGGTCAATGTATGCGTATAGTGGGAGTGGGCCGAACCCCTTTACATGGCTGCCCATTCGGTTCAAGTAAGGAGTGGGCCGAGAGTTGTAAAAGACCAAAGCCCAAAGGCTTGCGCGATTCGAATAGCGTTGTATGATCGGTTTAATACTATACAATACACATCATCACATAATCATAACAATATAACATTTAATCAATCACAAGGTTCATATAATCACACAGTGTTCACATACGTTACATCAAGGTATAAAGAAGGGTTCTGAAATACGAGTTGTCACAGTGAGTATACTCGATCCCCTTTTACTTTAAACTTTTGGGGTGTAACATGTATTCTATGAAGCTTAAACTTGAATCTTTGGAAACTTTTACTCTATCCTATGTGTTCGTGAAACTTATGATTCTTGATTCTTGACTCTTTGTGCTATGTGGCGTTTAATCCAGAGTGTGTAGTTCCGCCTTAACAATAGTAGCGCTATAGGAGTAATGCACCTCCCCGTTAGTCTTTGGGGTATTGTTAGGAGGAGACATATAACCTCCCGTTAGACTTTGGGAAAGGCACTTAACGCATTGGAAACTTGGGCTATCAGTGCGTGGACTGCGACACTAGCACGGCTGAAACTATTTTATTTGCTTACACTATGGATATTAGTGGTTTTAATCTATTATTCTGTTATCAAACTTGTATACTCGCCAATACTTTTGTATTGATATTTTAATACATGTTGCCGGCTGATAGGATGCTATGGAATGCATGGAACCAAGCTAGGAGATGCTTAGAAACGTCACCTAGTTAACTTAGAATCATTGAACTATTCGAACAATATATGTTATGGTTTGTATTCGATACTTGTGTTGGTTGTGTTTGCTTCTAGACAATGATATGATGAATTTGATCTAAATTCTATTTAAGCAAATAGTGTTGTGGATTTCTCGTGAGCAATCTGAATGCTTAGTGCTCGCACCCCGATGTTTTCCGCCATCGGTTGGGGTGTGACAGTGGCAGACCCAGGAATTTTTTCATGGGGGTGCGAAATATTTTTAAAGATTTTAGACCCCTAGGTATATAAAAAAATTCAGTTCATATTAGGTCGTATCGGGTCGGGTCATGTAACACAAAAGAATATCAAGCTAAAATTTATATAATTATCAAAAACATGTCAAACGTCGTTACAAACATATTTAAAATGTCGCTCTACGGCTTTTCATTTTTTGAAATCTATCAAAACATCTAGAACTACTTTTTCTAAGCAAGTCTTTCTCTATATAACATATACAACTAATTTCAACACTAAACACTTAAACAATCATCACCAAACTTCATAATTTTCAACTTTAAAATCAAGCCCTAGTTTTAGCTGTTGATTCCTTCTAACTAACCATTTAAACATACTAAACTTTAACTAAAACAACAAAATCAACCAACTAAAGTTTCAAAAAACAACAAAACAACTAAAATTTCAAACTTTTTTAACAATTGTATTTCTCCTAAAAATCCAAATAAAACAAGTAAACAAAAAAATAATCGAACCATACCCGAAAATAGTGATAAGATGCTGTTTTCGTGAGTTTGGTGGCTGAAATTGCGGTGGGTTGGGTTATTATATTTTAGTTCAAATTAGATTATTAGATTGGGTTGGGCTTGAGTTATGGTGTGTTTATTGGGTTTAAGGTTAAGAGAAATTTAATTGGGTTAAATGAAAGTTAATTAGTTAAGTGGAAAGTTAATTAGGTTGTATATAAAAAAATCAGTGTTTACGTAATTTTTTTACAAATTCATAAGATTTTTTTTCCTAAGGGTGCGGTCGAAAATTCCAAGGGGTGCGAACGAAAATTTTCAAGGGGTGCAATCGGGATTTTACTAGGAATTTAGCACTAAATTTTATTTTTTCAAGGAGTGCGCCCGCCCACCTTAAAATACATGTGGGTACGCCCCTGGTAGCTGGGCGAACAGACCTACCTGGTTATGCGGATCAGGTGCATGGTCATGCGGATCACAGCTCGCATGGTCATGCATGTCAAGTGCATGGTCATACGAATGTGCAGAATTTGAAGAAACTTTTCCGAATTTGTGGTTTGACTCCTAGAGTTTGATAATTCCATCATTTTGTGCTAAAACCTCATAATTAAGCATGTTTTTGGGTATTTAAGGTGTATATAAGTATGAAACACGTGTGATCACACCCCGAAGCGAATATAAAACTTAAAGTATGGTTCACTTTTGCCAAGAAACGCGTATTTGGTGATTGATTGTATTATGTACAAGTATAAGTTTAACATGATTGATATAAAATATGATTTTTCCATTATAATCAATTGTCTCATATTACAAGGATTGAAATGAAGTACAATTACAAGTTTCTAAAAACAGAAAGTACGAAATACAGAACGGTTACACATCTCGCTAGAATATTGGTGAGAGAAGAAAGTTGTTGCCTCCTTGCAGATATCCTAATCTCTGAAGATTCTTCGTCCAAGATCTTCATAATGGATGTTCTTGTGGTAGCTAAGTGTCATCCAGCCATATGAGTTGGTTTCCATTTTGTTACGTTTAACTTATTTGATGACAAAGTGTGATATGTTTGAAGGATTTGACCGTGAGTTGATCTGGTTGTGAATTTTCTTTGGGACTGAAGGCCAAAGGCTAGTCGAGTACACATAAAAATAGAATTTAGAATGAAATATGTGATAATAATTTTTTACCGAAGGCCAAAGGCTAGTCGAGTACACATAAAAAATAAAATTAAGAATGAAATTTGTGATATTAATAATTTTTGTCAAAAAATCTACAATTATCCCTATATTTCAAGTATTTTAATTATCATTTTGTCATGAATTAAGGTATATTATTCTCTAGATATTCAATGTTCATGTATTTCAATTTGTTCATCTTATATTATCTATAATAATATTGTTTTCTTTTTTCTTCCAAACAAAATCACTGTGATTTAAAGCACGTGAGAAAAGGAATAGTTCAGTCACAACAGCCTAGAAAAACAATCTAGAAAAAACAATAATATGCTCTTGATAATAAACAGATCAAAGTGATTAATTCAACAGCTTGATATACACATACTAATTTGACTTTAATTATTCTTTAATTACAGGCTACACTCACAACTCATTAATTAACTTCTATCCAATTTGTCTTCATTTCAACTGGTTTAGTAACTAAATTTGATGGCAGTTATGAATTTTCAAACGAAGCAATAATATGATTTTCATACGGAGTGAATTTCTGACACGATAAGAATATAACATGAATTTCGTGAATTTGGATTTAACCTTGCATGGGTTTGGGTGAGTTTCGTGTCGAATTCGCAAACTTGTTTAATTAAACAGGCTATGTTTGTGTTAAAGACTATGGGGGTTGGGGCGTGGGTTGGGTAAAAACGCTCAAGTCACCATCCCGGGTGGGCTTGGGTTTAGGCGTGGCCCCATTGGGCGGGAGTTTCAGCCCGGGCGTTGGGCATGCCTAGCGGTCCTACGTGGCCGGCTCTTATTCGCTTGTTGGCTAGGTCATAGCGGCTACATTTAAATTTCAAAATATAACCGTTCAGCCAACTCGCTATAAAACCCCCAACCCCACCTCCTGTCCCCATCGCTACCCCAACCCAAGTCACTCCACCTCACCGAACCGCTACCCACACACACTTGATCGATGGCCTCCTGGGCGCACGAGGAAGAGCTAGCCCTTGTCACGAGCGTCGTGGACGCAATGAAGGGCTGCCAACCCGGTGAGACCCGTTACTGGCCGGAAGCTTTCGCTAGCTACCGACACAACGTGGGAAACGACCGGCACAATTTAAACGCGTGCCAACACAAAGGGCGCGAGCTACGACCGAAGCTCGATCGTTTTAAAGCCTACTACGACAGTGTCCCGGGCGGTGATATAAGTCACGAAGACCGGGTGGCGGTGGCCAACATTGAGTTCCGGGGCAAGGAGCGGAAGCCGTTTGACAAGCTCGCCCTTTTCGAAATCTACTTAACGCTTGAGGTTTTTATTTTTTTTTTCACGTGTCAACCCATGTCCCAAACCCCCGCCTCACCATAGCGCAACATCTATCAAGAGGAGTTTGCAGGTTGACTTATTAATCCCTTTCTTTATTCTTTTACTATTTTTAGAATGTGTTTCATATAATAACTTAGATTCTTGTGTCAAAATGAAATTCTATTAATATATCAGCATAGTATAAACATGATTGCTTACAAAAGTAAAATAAGATGTAAATTTAGAATTTCATAGTATTAGCAAGTAAAAAATATGTGTCCGTGTCGGTTCACAAACACACGTGTGCTTTGCGCCTTCATACGTGTGCAGGTACGTGTTAAATTTTCGGCTTTGACCCACCTACTCGTGCACACTACTCGTTTAGCATCCTTAGACAGAACTAGAGTGCCCCAATTTAACGAATCTTTTGTCAAAAGAGGAATCTAATATCATCGTTTTCTTAGGCTACTCGGTATGGGAGGAGGTTAGTCCTTGGAGGATGGCCCTCCACCTCAGCGCCACGTTATAGTCCTTAGAGGATGCCCTCTCCAAGGATGGAACCAAGGAAATTGAGGATGAGCCTATATATGTATATATATGTGTTGTATGTATATGTGTGTGTGAGAAGGGGGTGGACCGTCTTGAGCGGCTTGAGAAAGACGAAGAGGACGCCGACGAAGCAGGGGAAATGGGAGGATGACTGGCGCCGGGCCTGGACGTGGCTGGGACGTCCCCACACCGAGTGCCCTTAAAATCTGACAACTTTATATTGTTATTGGTAGTGTCCAATGTAAGAAAGGATATTTCTAGTTCCATTACCAAACTGATTGCCATCTAGAAAAGTTGACTGGATGAAACCATGGCTATACAAATGCCGGAATATTAAACTTCAAGAAGGTCAAATGAGACAATCGTTTTCGATCATTTATCACTTGAAAATTCAAACAGCCAACAAGTCCATATTTGGAAGCATTAAATTAATATTCTATAGACGACACACAAACGATATTACATATGAATTACGTGTATGTAGACGCAATAAAAGCACCCGTTCATGAACGAACACATGCCTATAACTTTAGTGTTGTAAAATTAAAAAAAAAAAAGTAAAGGAAAAAATGAAAATACATTTAATCCTAATGTTGTCAATGTTGGGTTAGCCCACTTTGTAGAAGCTCATGCCATTTAGACGAGAGATTCTAGGTTTAAATCTAGGTAATGAAAGTTATTTAGTTAATTAGCGTAAATATATGGTAGAAGTAAGCTTTGCCTTTAAAGAATAGAAAAAATTAATCCTAATGTACATGGTACATACCTCAATTAAAAAACATAGGTTCGTCATTATACGGGGATGTTTGGTGTTGCGTTTTCAAAACTGCGTTTTGAAAATGCATGTAGATACATGCTTCTCCAAAACTGCGTTTTGGAGGCAGATAATCACTTTTTCATCCAAACACTTTTTTAGATTATTTATGTTTTACAACGCAATAATCAAATAATCACTTCAAAACGTAATCTCAAACACCCTCTACGTGACTATTCGACTTTCATACGATAATTAAAACTAACCGAGGTTGAACTGTCTTTAATCACATTAACTTAGCTTGAAAGATAACTCGAGTGTATTAATTACAAACTATACCATGTAAGATTAAATATATTACGTATTAATATTTAATCTGTAGCCATTATAATCATTTACATTATATAGATCAAAATATATATCAATCCTATTAAATAATTAGTTGGTAATTGTTGATGGACCATATTACCCTTATTAACTAATTAGGGTTTCCTCCTGGGTGCTTATATAAGGAGAATTATGTGGAGGTTAAAGGGTTAGACAGTTACACATTAGAAACACCCCATTAGTCATAACATCAACATTCGACCTCCTCTCCAAAACCGAATCCCCTATTCGGTTCTCATCTTCACCATCATCAGTCAGCACCCTAAGGAGGAACCAGACCAAGATGACAATCATGTCAAACCTTAATTGCTGCGACTCCATCTGGATTCTCTGCTAGCCTGTGCTGATGCAACCAAAGGTAAGTTTTTCATGTTTTCCATTATGTTCAAACAGAACTGAACCAACATGTGGTATCAGAGCATATGTTGATTAG
Source organism: Helianthus tuberosus (assembly GCA_030545235.1). Classification (NCBI taxonomy): domain Eukaryota; kingdom Viridiplantae; phylum Streptophyta; class Magnoliopsida; order Asterales; family Asteraceae; genus Helianthus; species Helianthus tuberosus. The sequence continues at coordinate 86,206,642 of CM060412.1, read as the reverse complement.
TCAGTTCTGTTTTCGTATCCATAATTCTGGGATTGAAACTTGGAAAACGGAATTTTTTCTTTGAAAATCTTATGAACAGCCGAACCGAGATCACTGTTTTCGAAATCTGGATTAATTATATGTTTTATGTTTTAACCGAAATATGGGTTAAAAATTAACTGGATTATGTTTATGACCGAAATCTGTTTTAGAAAACCTTAAAAATTCAGGTTTCGGGTTCCAGAATCATGTTTTATGTTTTTTAGGGTTCATAATGTTCTTAGTTAAAATTCGAAATTTCCCTTATGTTTTGGAATGTGTTTTGAATTGTATAATGTTTTTCCTAATTTGATCTTATTTTATCTAATAAGTTATTTTCGAAATCTGTTAAGGAGATAAACAATTATCATTTTCGAAATTTTATGATAAAATTAGATCAATGTTATAATAGGAAACTATATCACAATTCATAATTTTCGAATTTTTTTTGTTATGTTATCACAAAAGGAAAAACAGCTATTAAACAGAGGATTCGAAATCATTATTGTACAAATCGCACAAGTCCCTTAACATTCGCACAAGATCAGATCTAGAGAAAAAAAAAAGGATCTGATCGCACAAGGCATAATGGATCGCACAAGTTTACTTGGGCCTCATGGATCGCACAAGCTTATTTGGGCCTTATGGATCGCACAAGTCTACTTGGGCCTTACGGATCGCACAAGTCTACTTGGGCATTATGGATCGCACAAATTTATTTGGGCCTTATTGATCGCATAAGACTTGGGCATTACTGATCGCACAAGACTCGAAACCTCATTATTTTTTTTAAGCTATTTTTTTAAGTTCGATCCGCGCTAACAGGTGGTTTGCTATTAAATAATTGGTTTTTGTAAATATTTAGTTACTTAATAAGGATCAAATAATGTTTTACAAAACCAAAATAGCTTAACTTGAATGAGCTTTTGATATATCATTTCTGGCCAAAGCTGATTTGATACATCTACTTATCATTCAAGTATTACGAAAGCTATGTTGTGTGTGCATCATAAGCATGAATGTCTTAATTTCTGGCCAAAGCTGATTTAATTTATTCATAGATGGCATACTCAACAAGTGCATAACTAAAGTGATTGTTTCAATTCTGGCCAAAGCTGATTTGTTACAACCACTTTGCACATATGCTTAAATGATTACACTTCTGGCCAAAGCTGTTTTGTCTTCGTTTAAGTAGAATTTTTTAGCTAAGTCTATTATTTTGATGTTAGTAATAGACATATCACAATCTCTTCACATAATGATCCTTAGATTAATGATCCTTAATTAAGTTTTTATGATCATTTCGTCTGCCTTATTCTTAGTACCCATAATTTTACTCACTGTAATTTTCTTCTATTAATCTATATCTGATCCACTCTAATTCTTAAAACCTAAAATGTTTGCTTTATTTACAGTTTCTATAAGAATTAGCTCTTAAATTAAATCCTTGATTATTTCCTAAGACACGATAATCCTTGATTATTTCCTAAGACATGATGAATAGGATAAATCGAATATGATGTCTCTTATGATAATCAAGAACTCTCTAACGTAAATGTTATCACTAAAGTTATTCCAGATTAAGTCTTTCCTAAGACTAATCTATAATTATGGAATAATCACTAGAACTCCTAAGATGCATGCCTTAATTTGAAACTCTAAACTATAAAGTTAAGTGGTATATGTGAATACATTATAATGTACAAAACCATGACCCATAAAGTTAAGGGCTTACGCATGGAAATAAGTACATTTTCCAGTACATTACATATTAAGATTTTCACTTGTACATTTTGATGCCTTATAAATCAACTATAACACTCAAAATACCAAAGTATAACGAGTGTGTTGATAAGCAACATATGTACAAAGAAATAAATGTTTAAAGCTGGAAAATAAGTTGTTATTCACCTTACAACCACTTAAAATGTTTAAAGAGGATTGTTCTAAGGTCCATAGACAAACTACAAGTGCTAATTCCAACTTTAAGGTTCTTCAGGGGAAAATCTCACTGCATAATTATGTCATTAGACTAGACATAAGCAACAAGACTATCCATTATTTTAAAGAACAGTTGGGTAAATAAATTACATAGTCACTTACTAATGATATCTAAGTCTGATAATTTTAATATTCCAATTAACACATGATTAGTTTACTCTAGTTCTATACGTTTCCTTACCAGAACTCGACAAATAACTAACACGAGAGTTAGTGACAATATTAAATGTTACGACTATAGGAACCATAATAATCAGTCTTCTAACAACGCCTTTCGATACCTTATATATTCTGAAGATTAATCAGAATATAGTATCATAATTAAGCAATGTTATGAAGATTGTGAGGTTTGCATAGTCAACATAAAGTCACACTTATCTTAAACTCTCATCTTATTTGTTCTAAATATCTGGATTGAAACATTATTAAGATGGAACTAGATGATACCTTACATTTTCACAACTTTTGTTATCATGCAAATGAGAACTTGACAAAAGGAAAATGAGACTTATAAATTTCATCCATTACAACCAAAATTCATGAGAAATCATGACATGGTTATGAGGATGATTTTTTCATCTAATCTCATTATAAGTGATTTTAAATCATGACGTTACAGCCCTAAATATTACGTGGCTTAAGGAATAAGTATGGGTCCATCATAAGTCATTCATTGACACTAATGGAACTTATTCAAATGGAATATTCAGACATAATTCATTTATCATTTAAAAGGCTATCAACTTGTATCTAACCTTTGTCGCATATGGCCCACAGTCTTAGAAGAAATCTATTCATATGTTTACTTATTAAGATTTCTATTAAATATGTCCTTAAGTTTCTTATGACATTTGGATGTTAAGGAAATCAATTAAAGTCTAACATATATATGATAGGTTCCCACGTCACGTACCTCATTGAAACTTTTCTTGTAGCATTTTAGAGATATTAAAGATCAGTGGGAGCATTAAGTGTCTTAATAATAACTTGCAATAGTTGCAAGAGGTGAGGGAGTGAAAACTTTATATTACTTCAATTTACACCTCTTGTACAAGACACTGCTCCATTATGACACTGTTCTATCATAACTTATCTCATTAAATCTAATGCTACACTTACAAAAGTTTCATTGTTGTTTAATTGTGGGCACACTTAGATTTCTTACCTAACAAGAGAAACTACAACGACTAACGTCATTAACTTGTTTCTCTATTAGAATTTGTTGGTCGTTACATATTGACCCTAAGCATGCTGAGTTCCTAAAGATTTCTAAGGTTAGTGGGAGCAGTCAAAGTCCTTATCATGACTTGTAATGAATACAAGAGGCGGGGGGAAGAGTGTCATTAAATTTCACTCTGAATTTAACTCCGATTACACCTCTTGTACACCATACTGCACCAACTCTTAAAAAACTTAGAATCCTGAAAATGATAGCAACCTAACCAAGAGCTAATCCATAAAACTGAAACTTCTAATGAACCCAATAATCAACTCAGGAGGTCATCTAGGTTTAAAAGCCTACTAACTTTGATGATTACATAACCTCCCAAATTGAAGTTGAAATGGATTTTGGAAATGTTTGCTATGTTTGTTGATCCTATCTCTTCAAATTAAGCCATTAGTGTCAATCAATCTTCTAAATGGAATAAAATAGTTTTCTAGTAAAACTGATTTTATGTGTTCGTATAACGTTTGGGATTTGATTGAATTATCTAAGAGTGTTCATAACTAAACCAAATCCTAATATAAGCGTTAAGACACGAAGAAGCTTGATTGATTGTCAAAGGTTGTACTCAGAAAGAGATAAATTATTAAAGAATCTTTATTACATATCTTACAGAAGATTTCTTTGAGGATCATCACTGTTCTAGTAGCTTATAATAGTTTAAAGCTACATTAGATGAACATTATAAACAATTTTCCATAACAAATGGCTTGACACATTTACATGTTCATTAGATAACAACCTAAAGTTTCAAACTGAAGGTTAAAGAACACTTTATTTGTAAGCCAATAATATCCATGTATGGGTTAATGCAAACATCATAATGTGATGAAATCTTAACGTAATTATTTTCATCAACAACCAAGTGGATTAATGTACCTACCTCAAGATGAGTGGGAGCAACTAAGATAAACCTGTCTATATAGATGATATTATTTTGACAGGTATATGCTACAAAAGTCAAAGCATTGTTAACACAAACTTTGATATAATAGATCTCAGAGATATCTCTTACGTGATTGATATCATAACATACTGAGATAGACCCAATGGGATATTAGTTCCGTTCCATAAGTTTAACATTAAATGGGTCCTTACATATGTAACTAAACACTGCTCTCCTTTAGAGGATAATAGGATAAATGAGATTATTTTTTATGCTTCATTAATTGGAAGCCTTATGTAAGTTTAAGTCTATACTCGTTTAGATATTACTCACATTGCAACACACTAGATATGTCTAGATTAATGTGAAGCATCTAATGGAGTATTACAATATCTTTAAAGGAAACGAGAGACTATAATTTAAAGAAGAAGTGAGAATTAAAACCGGTTTATTGTTTTAACTTTGAGATATTCAAAGATGACAAAATGTAATTTCGGGTATATCCTTATGTCAGCAGACAAATTCATCTTATGGAGGAGTCATAATAAACTGATAATAACAACCTAAGTTATAACGACATAATATAGTCATTAAATGTTGTTGGAAATTTATCAGTGGACTCATAAGTTTAATAACTCCATATAATTAATGTTTTGAAGACTTAGTGTGATAAAGTCAGCTATCATGACTCCTTGAACAGTAACAGTTCAAGAGGTGCTGCATTAAATTTCGATACGTAATTAATTATTCGTTTATGAACGAATTGAGGAAACTAAGTTTGTATCGAATTCATTCATGATATGCTTAAGGATCCTATAATTGAATGGCTATTACCCATAAGTCTTATTAAGAGAGCTCAGAGAAGGGTATTAATTGATGGCCATGCGCAACTGCATATCGTACTATGAATGACTAAGTATTAGTTAATTTTTCCTCATCAGTTTGATTTTGTATGTCTCTAAGAATATGTCAAGTCGACATAATGGCATATAAGACAAATAAAGTTACAAATCAAACAAAGGGCTTATGCGTATTTTGATCATGACGATTAGGTTTTAAATTAAGGCTATAGTATGAATAATGGGGGTCCTGAGTCGCATAATGATTCAACGGCTGTATTTTTCTGCTATAGTACTTGTTTAAGGCTAAAATGAGTGTTAACTCCTAATCAGGCTTATCTAATACTCATAGTAAATGATTACTCGGCTAAGTGGGAGAATGTAAGATTAAATATATTACGTATTAATATTTAATCTGTAGCCATTATAATCATTTACATTATATAGATCAAAATATATATCAATCCTATTAAATAATTAGTTGGTAATTGTTGATGGACCATATTACCCTTATTAACTAATTATGGTTTCCTCCTGGGTGCTTATATAAGGAGAATTATGTGGAGGTTAAGGGGTTAGACAGTTACACATTAGAAACACCCCATTAGTCATAACATCAACATTCGACCTCCTCTCCAAAACCGAATCCCCTATTCGGTTCTCATCTTCACCATCATCAGTCAGCACCCTAAGGAGGAACCAGACCAAGATGACAATCATGTCAAACCTTAATTGCTGCGACTCCATCTGGATTCTCTGCTAGCCTGTGCTGATGCAACCAAAGGTAAGTTTTTCATGTTTTCCATTATGTTCAAACAGAACTGAACCAACATACCATGTCCAACTTGGACGTTAGTTTTAACTGAGCTAATGTAACTCACCTTTGTTCTATATGCTCTAAAAAGTTGTGTTGTATGCATAAATCATGTATAAGGCAACGATGGTTTTTTCAGTAATCAGATGGTAAGTCGATCTGTAGTGGGGCACCATATGTGGCTTTTTTTCATCCATAACGCCCCATAACGCCCCGCACACCGCGACGGGCGGCGTTATGGGGAAAAAAGGGGGGGAGGCGCCATATATTTCACGGCGTTATGGGCTTTGCTTTTCAACCTTTGACCAATCAAAATAAAGCATGGTTTTTTTTTATAATTAATTAATAAAAACAAAAATTAATAATTAGGTAATGATGGGTAGGGGCTTTATGACTACGAGCTCTAGTTATATAACGTCCTATAAAGCCCTTGTGTGACGTGGCACAACACGTGTCGCATAACGCCCCACAAGGGGCTTTATGACTACGGATGACCTAAATACCCACAGAATTACCAACTGTAACATTTTAATTTCATTTTCTTTTTTACTGGGATTTTGCCATGAACTTTTGATAGTCAATCGAAAATTACTCAGGGATTCAGTCTATTAGTCAATACTATCTCATCGTTGAATACAGTTATACAGAGGTGAAACTTGAATGAAAAATCAGTGACGCCCGGACTTTCAAAAAACAAATCAGCGAAGACCGGACTCTTAAAAATCTAATATTTTACACTACAAAAAAAATATTTCAGAAAGTTTTGATAAAATTAACACTACGAGCGAAAAAATAGGAAGGGGTCTCCCGAGCCACAAAAATAGGAATATTGGATTTAAATAACCACAACTTTCATCAATTGGTCAATAACACTCTTAACTTTTAACTTATTGGCTGATAACACTTCATAACTAACTGAACCCTAACCCGGTTAGCTGATGTCAGCTGTCACGTCATAAAAAAATGTCATGTCAGCTGCCATGTCAGTTGTCACATCAGTTGTCACGTCATAAAAAAATACCACATCCATTGCCACGTCATGTGCCACATCAACAAAAAGGGTCAAATCAGATGCCACATCAGCAAAAACTAACTGGGTTAGGATTCAGTTAGTTAGGGACTGTTATCGGTCAATAAGTTGAAAGTTGGGAGTGCTGGTGTACAAATCGAAAGTTGAGAGTGTTATTGGCTAATTGATGAAAGTTACGGTTATTAAAATCCAATATCCCTAAAAAAATATTATATACTTTTAGTTTTGTGTTCAAACTAGTTCAAAACAAGTAGAAAGCAGTGTAAAACAAATAATAAATAAATAAAACAAAAGTAAAAGAACAAAATAATACGTAAATTTCAAATTAAATTTGCTCAATGTATGTACAATATATCCAGTAACGGCGATCAAAGCCATCAACTTCAATTTCATTACTTCCACAAACGCCGTCATTACATAGCAAGAGCCGCTTTAACACCACTCCACAACTTCAAGTCATTCTCTAACGGCGTCAAGTTTAAATCCATACACAAACCCCTCTTCTCCACAACCTTTTCAACCCGATCGCTTTTCTCACTACCACCATCACGGTGCCGCCTCATATGCCCGCCTAACGCCTGCCCGATCGCGAACTCCAGCCCACAAACTGGACACTCGTGTGTCTTGGGCTTAGTGGGTGTTTGCATCTTGTCCCCATCGGTTGTTTTCAACCGCTTGTGGCTCGCGCGGTGGCCGCCTAGAGCTTGGAATGACTTGAACTCCTTGTTACATGTCTTGCAGTTGAAGACCCGATCGGGTAACGAGGTTGATTGACCGACTCGTGACAGGAGCATGAGGCAGTTTGCCATGGCTAAGGTTTCGACCTCCGCGTTGGCGTCGTCCCAGCTTCTCTTGATCATTATATATTTGTATGGAAATTAAATATATATATATGTTTGTATTGATGTTGGAATGGTTGGTTGTTTTGTTTTGTTTTGTTTTGTTTTGTTTTGTTTTGTTTTGTTTTGTGTAAGTGTATATATATAGGTTGTATGTGGCGTGTTGTGGAAAACTGGAGTAAATGAGAAGGCGTACGTAGTAAAAGATGAGGTAATCGCTCGAGTTAAGGAAGAAGGGAAATTAGACTGAAAAAATGTCGTTTATGTATCCTAGTGTCATTTTGGGATGGGATAAGGCTTTGGGACCAATAGGTCATGGGTTCGATTCCTACAAGGGGTTTTCCTATATTTATTGGGTTTCCTCCTGAATTGGTGTCTAGGCTTTATGCTTAGTGGTGTCCAGGCTTTATGCTTAGTGGAGATGGATATGATCGGGTGGAATCGTTGGTGGTATGATGATACTCCAGTAGTTCGTCAGTGATCCAAATTTACCGTTAAAAAAATGTATCTTTACGTAAAAAATTCATATCATCAATAATTGTTATAGCGTAATTTTCATTCAACGGATAGATCCATGTATATAAAGCCGTAGTTTTAAGTGACACTAAGAAAAACTAGAGTTAAATGTCATTTTAGTCATGTGGTTTGTGTCATTTTGTCAGTTTAGTTTAAAAGTTTCATTTTTTACCTGTGGGGTCCAAAAAGGTTTCACCGTTGCCACTTTAGTCCACTGAGTCAACTTCTTCCATTTTTTCTGTTAACGATAAGGGCAATTCGGTTATTTTTATGTAATTCTGTTAACTAGAAAGGCAATTCGGCCATATAAAATGACCGAATTGCCCTTCTCGTTAACAGAAAAAATGGATGAAGTTAATCCAGTGGACTAAAATGGCAACAGTGAAACATTTTTGAACCCACAGACGAAAAATGAAATATTTGAACTAAACTTGCAAAATGGCTCAAACCTTTGGGGCTAAAATGTCATTTAACCCGAAAAACTAATGAAACATTGGAAAAAAACAAGAATCACTTTGTAACTGGCGGTCAACTTGATGAATATTTCTTTTTACATGATGATATATTCATAGCTAACGTGAAAACACGATATATCAGTTGTTGAATACAAACAAATACTAGTGAATACGTACACTTGAAGTTTATTTACATAGTAACATGCTGCCATTTTTGTGATTGTATAAGAAACACATCATTTTTTAGGATGAATACAAGTAAACATAAGTGAAGAATATGGACTACTAAAATTTACTATTATTCCCACGTCACGGATTTCTCACGAAAATTGGCCGTAAGAATTTTGCTCGTGCGTAATCCTTTTCTGGCGCATTTCCTACAAATACTCCTACTCATTTCCCACACAAATATTTCGTTAGAATTCTCCTACTACTATTTCTTACCGAATTAATTTTCTCAACTTTTCAACGTATTTCCCACGAAACATTACTTTTTTAAAATTTTGTGTTTAAAGTCAATTATATTTATTTTTATTATATATATAATATATTTTTTAATTTTCTTACACAATTTCTATGAAAATTTTTGTCTTCCTACACAATTCTAACGGAATGTATTCCTTTTTTTCCTACGTAATTCCTACGAAAATATTTTTTTTCCCACACAGTACCAACAAAATGTATTCTTTTTCCTACGCAATTTCTACGAAATTAGTTTTTTTCCTTACACAATTCCAACAAAATGTATTATTTTTTCCTACGCATTTTCTACGAAATTATCTTTGTTTCCTACACAATTCCAACTAATGTGACGAAACCTGTTTATTCTTTTTCATACACATTTCCTACGGATACATTTAAAAAATAATTAGAAAAAACAAAAAATGTCTGCTTTTTCCTGCTAAAAAATGTATAATGATAAATATGATTCGAAACATAAATTTAACAAAAAACAAATAACATAAATTCGAAACACGTTTAAATTACAAAATCGCCATTGTTAAACATAAAGATCCGGAATAAATAACAAAATTTCTAAGCCCGCTTAAATCACAAAACCATCATTGTTAAATATAAAGATCCGGAATAAAAAAAACTACCACTAATGACTAACGGGATGCTGAAAATTTTTAATAAACTCTTCCAACTATTTTTGTCTCCTTTGTTTATTTTCTTTCATTTCTTTTTTCATCTGTTGCACTATTGCACTCTTTGCTCCAACTCTTGTCTAGCATCCCTTTCATTTGCACGGCCATTTTAACATATTATACATGTGTGCGTGCGCGCACGAGTTGCTTACTAGTGGCTACACTGTCACAAAAATTAACACCCAATATCAAATCATTATTATTAGTGGATTCAAAATTACAATATTAGCTAAAATATTACCTTGCAAACTGTTGTTACAACAAATATGAGACCAAGTATAGTGAGGAGACTGGTTAGGCAAAAGGCTTCACGAGTCTCGTTTTGCCTAACGTAGGTTACAAGTCCCCCTACGTATGCAATACGTAGGGTTGGATCACTTCTCTTATCAACTGCTTGGAATTCAAGGCCGAGGATGACTCAACCTGTAACAACCTGACTTTTCGGGTCATTACTCATCGATGTCATTTTATTCGTTAACCGCTTGTACTCTCGAGATCTCGATTATCGCTACGGGTTAAAATTATTTTAAACGCTTATACAGTTATCGCCTTTAAACGATATTTATAACGCTTACTATTTAAACGCATTTTATCGCATCGCTTGTTTAGACTAAACGCTATCGCACCGTAAACTCGAAATGCGGATTTACTTTATGCATTTATATGTTGTGTGATTATTTGTTTAAATGATATGTGGTATTCAACGCAACGCTTACACGCTCAACGCTCACTCGCAACTCGCTTAAAACACAAAGCAACGCTTAACACAAGAAACGAAAGTTGGAAAACCAACAAAACGCAACTCGGCTGATCGAATGGGCAACCGATTGAATGGACTTTCGTCCGGATGACCATCCGCTCTGATGGCCATCCGACCGAGTGGCCATTTGACCGGGCAAGCCATCCGACCGAACGCCACTTCGCGCACCGACTTAACCCTCACTCTCACACTATAAATAGTACCCGTACATGTCCCTTTCACTGATTTGATATCTCCATCCGACCACACGCACTCAAGTCGCTCTCAGTCACTTTTGATCGCGATTCAAGGCTATTTCGTAAGTATTTCTCCTCAAATCTTGTACAATCATCATCACTAATCACTTCTACATCATCTTCTCCATCAAAATCACGCACAAACTGACAAACACTCGTTTTCTCTCTGAAATCACTGATTTGGACCTCTTGAAGGTGGGTTCCACCTGTTTTGCTCCAGCAACCGGTTAAGGAACTCCATTCAATCGAGATTAGTCTAGGTCTGAAAGATTTCCACACTTTTAACTTAAATCTCAACAAGATTTCAACACCTTTCAACTGTTTTCAACTTTGCTTCAACTTTTCTTCAAACTTTCTTCACAATACCGATGGATCTGGGCTCATTCAGACTCTCTACTCACTCCCTAGTTGAGAGCCGGCTTGAAAACGGATTTCCACCGGAGAAATGACTGATTAACGGGTTGAACATGAAATTCCATCAAGAATAGTGAGTCTAATCGAATGGGCTGAGACCATTCGATCGAATGAGCTGGACTTGGTGTGTTTTCGTTGTTTGACACGTCGTCACGCCGTCTCCATTAAACTCAAAACTTTTACAAATTTTACGAATTTTCAAATAACAGATCACCCACTCAAAAGGCCATCCGATCGGATGACCATCCGATCGAATGACCATCCGTTTGGATGACCTGTCCCTTTATAATTCCCAATATTTAAACACTTTTAACGAAACTTTGAATTCTAAAGATTTACAAACAACACACACACTCATTCGAATGGCCATCCGTTCGAATGGTCATCCGCTCGGATGACCATCTGCTCGAATGGAGGCTCATCTGTTCGAACCATTATTCGACACTTAGCACATCCGACATTCTGTTTACGCACTATTCAACGCTTACGCTACTGTTCTATGATCAGGCTAACTCCCACGCGCTCCCTTCAATCCAATCAAGTCTGTGTTTACTAGCTAAACACGAATTGTGAGTATACTCGAACCCATTTTCTTTTAATGCACTTTTGGGTGTTACATACATTCTATATCAAAACACAACACACAACGCAAACACTTTATTAACGCTAACCGCTCCCACATGTTATACGTGATCTATGAATGCTTGTACTATGCTTATATAGTGTTACACTATACCGCCTCTAGCAACGATAGTACTATAGTTTGGACTCAGCACCTATCGTGGACAGGGGTTGCTAGGGATCACATCTCTTTACTTCACGTGTTCATTGAACATGTGTCACTCTTACTCTACAATGCAGTCTCGTGGTTAAGTTGTTTCATTGTTAGATAGTTACATGCTTCGCCCGTTACGTGATACATGCTGGTTATGCGTATAGCGCTTTCTCTACTATATGCTATGCAAACTTGTGTACTCACCTTTACATTTTATGTATTGACCTTATTTTAACGTATGTGACAGGGTTGATAGGATGGTATGCTATCCTGAATCGAGTAGGAAGTCTAGAAACCCACCGAATAAAAATCTGAGTTGTCGGAATAGTATTTGCTCTTGAGACTGATATCTGTAATGACTGTTTGTTTATATGTTTAATAGTATGGGATATTAAACGTTAAATATATTGTCATTAATAGTTGTTATGGATTCTCCTAGACAATCTGTTTCGCTCAGTGCCACGCCCCGATGTTTCCGCTGTCGGTTGGGGTGTGACAGATTTGTATCAGAGCCATAACTATAGGGAATTAGGTCGAGTCTTAGGATTGACCTAGTCTATAGTCTAAGTACCTACTTTTGAAGAGCTGGTTTGTTGCCTCTGTGCGAACCCAGTAGGGGTTTTGCACGAGCCTACTCTTGATACTCTCGTTCGAGCTCGCGAAAATTACATCTTTGTGCGAACACCGCATACTACATTTTCTCACGAAGAATGCCTTTCCTAAGGCTGATAACGCATTTTTGCCTTTCCTAAGGCTAACACAATACACACGTTTTCGAAAACACTCGCATAACACAATCGAGTGGTTGGGTCGAGATTAGGTGTGAAAACCAGGAACTCTCGATAAGATCACTCACTCTACGCGTATTTTTACTCTCGGCACGAGAATCTTCGTTGAGTTAGGAGTGACATCCATACCTTAACGGGAGACTCTCCACCTCTACCCAGTAGTTTTGCCACACTTTCAGGAACGAAGTTGTTAGGTCAGGGGTGAAACCCGCATCTTAATTACTAGTTCCACTCTCTACTTTGATTTTACAAACTCTCACCAAAGTCTCGACTGTTCCAATGACTCGAGTCACGTAGTAAATGGAAGGATGAGTGTCGTTCGTGGTGTTTTGGTGAGAGCACAGTCCATTAGGCCAAAGCATGTACTCGAGGTCGTTGTGAATAACTGAATCACTTTGGGTAGTCGATGTCTAAACACCCAAGACACTCTGTTTCGATTCTGAGCTCACAGCCGCTGATTTTTACGAGTTATCGATTTATTTATGATTTTTGACGTTTTAGATTACGAGAGCTGTGCTCTACGCTGATGGTTTCGATTTAACATTTCTCGCTCTGCAAAACGCGCACAACTCGCACCGCCCCTTAATCTCAAACGCTAACTAATCATAGACAAACTAAGAACTCTCATACCCTACTCTCACCACGCTATGAATACGTGAAAAATAAGTAGGTGAATACGTGCAAAATATGTGCTTACGTGGATTATGTGCTCCTACGTGATTATATGCCTATGTGTTCCTGAGCTTTATGGAGTAATAATAATAATAATAATAAAAGGATGTTTTACGAACGCTAAACTTTTCTAAACACGATATGATCGAATCTCGTCTAAATCATATGACGATGTCTGCTGCTGACAATGTCGTCATTTGGTTCCCACACCCAGCGCGCTGCTCGACGAAACCATGCTGACAAGCGCATCGCTTCACTGGTAGCCAAGGAAATGGCCAGGGTCATACCTCAGATCATCAGTGAGATCAACGAGGTCAGCAGCAAGTCCTCTGTTGAATCAAAGAACGACTCTCCAAAAGCTCGTTTCAACTTTAAGCAATTCAAGGCCAACGGTCCTGCTAACTTCACGAGTGAAGATGGACCCAGTGCTATGTTCCAGTGGTTTGACTTAATCGAAGTTACCTTCAGGCAAAGCGGATGCCCAGAAAATCTTCGTACTGGTTAATGCTACTGGAGTTTTTCAGTCTAGGGCTCGGGTGGTGGACTGCTGAGCACAACAGGCGCGGGAATATTTCAGCTTATGGTCTTTCATGGGAAGAACTCAGGGAGCTTATGGTGAAAGAGTTATGTCCTCCTCATGAAGTTCAAAAGTTTAAGAATGAATTATGGCATATCAAACAAGATGGAGGTGACAATGCCAGTCTCACCGCTCGCTTCAAGCAGCTCAGTATCATCTGTCCCAGTCAGGTGGGAACACCTGATATGACAATCAAGAAATACATCCACGCTCTCCCAGACTGTGTAGCTAGCTTTGTTCAGGCAGCTAAACCTGCTACTATTGAGGAAACTTACCAACTCGCCGCTGAGATCAATGATAAGCGAGTCTTAGCTGGGTATTTCAAAACCTCAACCAAGAGCCTCAATCAAGTCACCGCTAATCCCGCTACCGAAACTGCAGCATCACAAGTTTCAAAGTCTTCATGCCAGAATCGCAAGTGCAAGGGTAACAACAACAAGAACTACACAACTACCGCCGCTCCTCTCAACGTTGTCCCTGTACAACCCAACAACCAGAACCATCAAGTTGCAGCTCCTAACACCAACGCACCGCCTGCTAAGCGTGCGTATACTGGTGTTCACCCTCTCTGCCCTACTTGCACCTACCATCACCCTGCAGGGGTGAATTGTCATTTCTGTGCAAACTGCAACATCTATGGGCATTTTACTGCTCACTGCCGTTCAGGCCCACGTCAACAAGCTTAAGCTCCTCCAGCACCACCAGCTCAACCTCTTGCTATCCAAGGTAACCAAGCAGCTCCTGCACCCGCTATTCATGCACGAGTCTGCTACTCTTGTGGTGACCCAAATCACTTTGCTAACGTATGCCCGAATCGAGTTGTGAAACAAGAATCGCAGCCACAACCACCGCAACAACAACAACAGCCTCAGCAGCAGCAACAACAACCACAACAAGCAGCTCGCGGAAGAACTTTCAACATCAACGTCCGCCAGGCTTAGACTGACAATAGTGTTGTCAATGGTATGTTCCTTGTTAATGGTATTTATGCTTTGTGTTTGTTTAATACTAGAGCCGATAACTGTTTTGTGTCTTTTGAATTCAAAAAGCTCATAAACCGTAAACACACTAACCTCACAACAACATTCAACGTAGAAATTGCCACCGGAAGAACCGTCAACGTCAGTTCTGTTCTCCGTGATTGTACTCTTGAGCTCAACAATCACGTTTTCCCGATCGATCTCATTCCGATGCAACTTGGTAGTTTCGATATCATAGTAGGCATGTATTTTCTTCGTGAAAATCGTGCCGAAGTCGTTTGCTTCGAAAAGATGATTCGTTTCTCCCTTTAAAATGGCGACCAACTCTGTGTCTATGGCGAAGTATCCTCGAAAGAACTGAAAGTTATGTTGTGCATTCAAGTAGCCAAGTATCTCCGCAAGGAATACATGGCTATCTTGGCTCACATCGTAGTAGCGGAGAAGGAAAAGAAGCCAATGGAAAAGGTACTTGTGGTTCGTGATTTTCCTAATGTCTTTCCTGACGACTTACCCGGTCTACCCCCGATTCGTGATCATGGTTGCAGAAATCGGCCTAGGCGGCCGATTAATCGGCGCCTAGGCGCTAGGCGGCCACTTACTGCCTAATTTTGAGCTAGTCGGTCAATTAATCGGCCATGGTCAAAGTCGGTCAAAGGCGGTACCTAGGCGGTCCTAGGCGGTCAAAAATCGGATTAATCGGACTATATTAGTCGGTCAAAATCGGTCCTAGGCGGTCAAAATTGGTCAAAATCGGTCAAAATCAAACCATACTATCTAAAACTTGAAGTATTTATGTGAATTTTGGAGTATTATTTTTATATTATTGGGTATATATATATATATAATTTTGAAAAAATACATATAAAAATCCCATTCCGATTAATCCCGATTAATCCCTAGGCGGTACCTCACCGCCCGACTAGCGCCTAGCGCCTTCTACAACATTGTTCGTGATATCGACTTTCGTATCGACCTCATTCCTAGAGCTAACCCTGTCGCTAAAGCCCCTTATCACCTCGCACCATCCGAAATGCGTGAACTTTCTAGTCAACTCCAGGAATTACTTGATAAAGGCTTCATATGCCCTAGCACATCGCCATAGGGCGCACCTGTCCTTTTCGTGAAAAAGAAGGACGGATCATTCCGAATGTGTATCGATTATAGGGAACTCAACAAGCTTACTATCAAGAATCGCTACCCTTAACCCCGAATCGATGATTTATTTGATCAACTGCAAGGCGCGACGTGTTTCTCTAAGATTGATCTACGCTCTGGTTATCATCAACTGTGATTTCAGGAACAAGACATCCCAAAAACCGCTTTTCGCACCCGTTATGACCATTATGAATTTGTCGTTATGCCTTTTGGTCTCACAAACGCACCCGCGGTCTTCATGGATTTGATGAACTGTGTGTGTAAACCCTTTCTTGATCGCTTCATTATTGTGTTTATCGATTATATCCTTATCTATTCGAAGTCGAAAGCCGAACATGCGCAACATCTTCGTTTAGTTCTCGAGCTTCTCCAAGGGAATCACCTCTACGCCAAGTTCTCCAAGTGTGAATTTTGGCTCAAGGAGGTTCAATTCCTCGGTCACATCGTCAATAGTCAAGGTATTTACATCGATCCCACGAAGATTGAAGCAGTTAAAAGTTGGATTACACCGAAAACCCCGTCCGAAGTTCGTTCTTTTCTCGGATTGGTGGGTTATTACCGTTGATTTATCGTTGATTTCTCTAAAATCGTCGTTCCTGTCACCTCCCTAACGCATAAAGAAAGCTTTTCGTTTGGGAAACCGAACAAGAGGATGCCTTTCAAACTCTCAAGCGTATGCTTTGCAACGCTCCCGTACTCGCGCTAGCCGATGGAAACGACGACTTTGTTATCTATTGCGATGCCTCTAACCTCGGTCTTGGTTGTGTTCTTATGCAACGAGACAAGGTTATCGCGTACGCGTCTCGCCAGCTCAAAGTCCACAAGAAGAACTACATAACCCACGATCTCAAACTCGGTGCAGTTGTTTCTGCATTAAAGATATGGCGGCACTACCTTTATGGTACCAAGTGTACGGTCTTCACCGACCACAAGAGCCTACAACACATCTTGAACCAGAAAGAATTCAACATGCGCCAACGCATATGGGTTGAACTTCTCAACGACTACGACTGTGAGATATGCTACCACCCAGGCAAAGCTAACGTCATTGCTGACGCACTTAGTCGACGAAGCTATTTACATAGTGTTCGTAATGTTCAAGCCCAACATGACCTCGAAGCTCTCATTCGCGACGCTCAACACGCCTGTTTTCTTGAGAACACTTTGAAGGAACAAAGAATACCTGGAACCAAAAATCAACTAGTGAATAAGCCTAATGGTATTTTTCACTATCTCGATTGCATTTGGATACCTAATCGCAATAATCTCTGAGAGATTTTGCTGACTGAAGCCCACAAATCTCGATATTACATTCATCCAGGTGTCGACAAGATGTACCAGGACCTCCGTGCCAGGTATTGGTGGCCAGGAATGAAGAAGGATATCGCTCTCTACGTTTTGAAATGTCTGACTTGTTCGAAGGTTAAGGCCGAACACCAACGACCCTTTGGCTTACTCAAACAACCCGAGATCCAGATGTGGAAATGGGAGAGTATAGCTATGGACTTCATTACGAAACTCCCTCGCACGCCATAAGGTCACGATAGCATTTGGGTTATCGTTGATCGTCTCACGAAATCCGCTCACTTTCTACCGATATGAGAAGACTATAAGGTTGAACGATTAGTACGAATCTATACCAACGAGGTCATTTGTCGACATGGGACACCTCGTGACATCGTCTCTGACCGCGATGGTCGATTCACCTCGAGTCTCTAGGAGACATTCCAATCCGCACTTGGTACTACCCTTAATCTCAGTGCTGCTTTTCATCCCCAAACCGACGGTCAAACTGAGCGCACGATTCGCAGCCTTGAAGATATGCTTCGTTTGTGCCTTATAGATTTTGGTGGTAATTGGGATTCGCATTTACCTTTAGTAAAATTCTCGTACAACAACAGTTATCACACTAGTATTCGAATGGCACCCTTTGAGGCATTATATGGTAGAAAATGTCAATCGCCTATTGTATGGCACGAGATCGGAGACGCACAAATCACCTGTCCTGAATTATTACAAGAAACGACTGACAAGATCCTCCAAATACGAGACAATCTCCTGAAAGCTCGGAATCGTCAGAAGAGTTACGCCGATAAACGCCGCAAGCCCCATGAGTTTGAAGTTGGTGATCACGTACTCCTAAAGGTTTCACCTTGGAAGGGGGTGATCCGATTCGGCAAGAAGGGAAAGCTAGCGCCACGATACGTGGGTCCTATTAAAATTCTAGAAAGAATTGGCAAAGTGGCCTACTGACTCAAATTACCGGAGGAACTCAGCAACGTACATCCCACTTTCCACGTCTCGAACCTCAAAAAGTGTCTAGCTGAAGAAAATCTTCATGTTCCTCTTGAAGATTTGCAAGTTAACGAAACTCTACACTTCGTCGAAAAGCCAGTAGAAATCATGGATCGAGAGACCAAGAAACTTTGACGCTCTCGCATTCCTATAGTGAAGGTTCACTGGGAAGGCAAACGCGACGCTGAGTTCACTTGGGAGCTCGAGAGTGATATGAAAGCTAAATATCCACATATCTTTGTTACGCCTACGCCTTAATTTCAGGACGAAATTCCCAAAAGTAGGGGAGGCTATAACAACCCGACTTTTCGGGTCATTACTCATCGATGTCATTTTAATCGTTAACCGCTTGTACTCTCGAGATCTCGATTATCACTACGGGTTAAAACTATTTTAAACGCTTATACAGTTATCACATTTAAACACTATTTATAACGCTTACTATTTAAACGCATTTTATCGCATCGCTTGTTTAGACTAAACACTATCGCAACGCAAACTCAATGCAAATTCGAAACGCGGATTTACTTTATTCATTTATATGTTGTGTGATTATTTGTTTAAATGATATGTGGTATTCAACACAATGCTTACACGCTCAACGCTCACTCGCAACTTGCTTAAAACGCAACGCAACGCTTAACACACGAAACGAAAGTTGGAAAACCAACAAAATGCAACTCAGCTGATAGAATGGGCAACCGAGCGAATGGACTTCCGTCCAGATGACTATCTGCTTGGATAACCATCTGACCGAGTGGCCATTCGATCGGGCAAGCCATCTGACCGAACACCACTTTGCACACTGACTTAACCCTCACTCTCACACTATAAATAGTACCCGTACACGTCCCTTTCACTGATTTGACATCTCCATCCGACCACATGCAGTCAAGTCGCTCTCAGTCACTTTTGATAGCGATTCAAGGCTATTTCCTAAGTATTTCACCTCAAATCTTGTACAATCATCATCACTAATCACTTCTACATCATCTTCTCCATCAAAATCACGCACAAACACTTGTTTTCTCTCTGAAATCACTGATTTGGACCTCTTGAAGGTGGGTTCCACCTGTTTTGCTTCGGCAACCGGTTAAGGAACTACATTCAATCGAGATTAGTCTAGATCTGAAAGATTTCCACACTTTTAACTTAAATTTTAACAAGATTTCAACACCTTTCAACTGTCAGCGTATAAAAGTGTTTGCGTTGTGTGTCGGTTGTGATTTGAATAAGTAACGTATGTGACACCCAAAAGTGCGTAAAGCAAAAAGGGTTTGAGTATACTCACGGATCGTGTTTAACCAGTGAACACAGTTTTGGATTGAAAGGGGCGCTGGAAGGTTAGCCTGATTACAGAACGATAGCGTAAGCGATGAACAATGCGTTAAACGGTGTCGCGTGACTGAGTGACGAATGGTCATTCGATCGGATGACAATCCGGACGGATGGCCATTCGGTCGGATTGTTATTCGTTTGGGATGGATATGTTTGTGTATGATGGCTTTGAAGTTTTCATTGTATCATTTTAAAATCAGAGAAGTATCTCTATCTTTCAGGTCGCCCGGTCGAACGGTCATCCGATCGGATGGCCGTTCGCTTGGATGGCGATCCGTTTCAAGTGAGACATTTCATAGAGAACAAGTTCACAGTAGGTTGGTCATTCGATCGGATGGTCGTCCGATCGGATGACCATTTGCTTGATATTGTCTTATGTTGAAATTTATAAAATGTTTAAGTTTTGAGACCGCTAGTCATCCGATCGGATTGTCGTTCGATCGGGACAATCCGTTCGGTGACTTGCTCGGTTTGAAATTTGTTAAGTTTGAAAGTTTGCGGTTTGATCGAGACGGTATGATAACATGTTAAACAACGGGACCTCCACTAGGACCAAGTTATCCGATCGGATGGGAATCACCCCGTCTAGTCAGTTAACTGTCCTTGACGGTTGTTCATGTTAAACCCGCTAAGTCGGTTATCTCGTCGATAGGAATCAACTCTCAGACCGACACATCACTATGGAATGAGTGGAAGGCCTGAATGAGCTCCGATTCTATCGGGTTTGAGTGCAAGAGTGTAAAAGAGTTTAAAGAACGTTATGAAAACAACTTTCAGTTCCTTTAATCTTGAAAATGTTTAGATTTTAGGCGAAATCAGTGTTTATACATGTTGAAATCTATTAGATCTGAGTTGTTCTTGGTGGAATGAGGTCACACTTTGAAGTTTATGAGAACCCATGATGACATCACCCTAGAACACCTCAAATCAACCGATTTCATGGTGAAAAATGAAGATTTGATGGTGAAAATGATGAAGAAGTGTGTGTAGATGATAGAAGTACAAGGAAACTTACAAGGAGAGCGAGGAATCGAGAGAAAAGGGGGCTGGAACGAGCTGGTCGAACGAGAGAGCTGTCACATCACTGTTCAAGATGGATGTGACAGGTGGTATTTATAGGTGAAAGGAGGGTGAGGCGGTGTAGTGTGATGGATCGGAGGGCAGTCCGATCGGATGGCCTTCCGATAGGATGGTCATCCGGTCGGATGACCATTCGATCGAATGGTCATTCGATCGAACGTCTCCGGCGAGTTGAGTTTTAACGTTTTGTTTCGTGCGTTGAGCATTGCAATGCGTTTAGGCGAGTGCCGATTAAGCGATGCGATAGATTTAAAAAATAGTCACACAAATAACATAACTAATATTCAACAACATAATTAACCTTGCGTTTCCAGTTCGCGATGAGATTGCGTTGCGATTGCGTTTTCGGTTAATCACCACAAATATAATATAATCATGCACAAGTAACACATAAATAGTACACACACGTAAAATAATATTCAGAATCTGCGATTCAAGTTGCGATGCGTTAGTGATGCGATTGGCGATAAACATGTGATTAAACTGCGATTATTATAGATACTCCACATAATACAACTAAAGTAAACAAATTAGGGTAATCGATTACAAGTCAAGAAGTACAATCAATAATTAAGCAAGGAGTGACATATCGCAATTATCAATCTTTTCTCACTTTGACTTTAACTTCCAGTACGCGGGTTGTTACAGCCTCCCCTAGTTTAGGGAATTTCCTCCCGAAAATAGGCCGTAGGCGTAAGAAACAGCTGTGGACACTTCTCCTTCATGTCACTTTCGAGTTCCCAGGTGAACTCTGTGCCGCGTTTGCCTTCCCAGCGAACCTTTACAATGGGAATGCATGAGCGCCTGAGCTTCTTGGTTTCTTGATCCATGATCTCGACAGGCTTCTCCACGAAGTGTAATGTTTTGTCCACTTGTAGCTCCTCAAGTGGTACGTGTAAATTCTGCTCGGCCAGGCACTTTCTGAGGTTCGAAACATGGAAAGTCGGGTGAACGTTGCTAAGTTCCTCTGGTAGTTCGAGTCTGTAGGCTACCTTGCCAATCCTTTCCAGAATTTTAAAGGGTCCAACATATCGAGGCGCGAGTTTCCCTTTCTTGCCGAATCTGATCACCCCCTTCCAAGGTGAAACCTTTAGGAGTACGTGATCGCCAACGTCAAATTCAAGGCGCTTGCGGCGTCTATCGGCGTAACTTTTCTGACGACTCCGAGCTTTCAGCAGGTTGTCTCGAATTTGGAGAATTTTGTCAGTCGTTTCTTGTAGCAGCGCAGGACCGGTTATTTGCGTATCTCCGATCTCATGCCACATAATCGGCGATCGACATTTTCTTCCATATAGTGCCTCAAATGGTGTCATTTGAATGCTAGAATGATAAATGTTATTGTACGAGAATTCGACCAAAGGTAAGTGCGCGTCCCAATTACCACCGAAATTTATGACACACGAGCAAAGCATGTCTTCAAGGGTACGAATCGTTCTTTCAGTTTGACCGTCAGTTTGGGGATGGATAGCGGTACTTTGATTTATAGTAGTACTGAGAGCAGATTGAAACGTTTCCCAAAGACGCGAGGTAAACTGATAATCGCGGTCAGAGATGATATCACGAGGCGTCCCGTGTCGAAAGATGATCTCGTCGGTGTAGATTCGGGCTAATTTTTCTACCTTAAAGTCTTCTCGTATTGGCAGAAAATGAGCAGATTTAGTCAAACGGTCAACGATAACCCAGATGCTATCGTGACCTGAAGGTGTACGCGGAAGTTTCGTTATAAAGTCCATAGCTATGCTCTCCCATTTCCACATCGGGATCTCGGGTTGAACAAGCAAGCCAGAGGGTCTTTGTTGCTCGGCCTTGACTTTCGATCAAGTCAGGCATTTCGAAACATAGATTGCGATATCCTTCTTCATTCCAGGCCACCAGTACCATAGACGAAGGTTATGATACATCTTATCAGCGCTAGGATGAATGGAATATCGAGACTTGTGCGCTTCAGTCAACAATATGTCTCGAAGGTTATTGCGACTTGGAATCCAGATGTGATCTAGATAGTAGTAGATACCATTCGATTTGGTGACAAAGTGCGTTTCAGCACCACACCTTTTCATTTCCTCTCGTAGGGTATCTTCAATGAAGCAGGCGTGCTGAGCGTCACGGAGCAAAGCTTCGAGGTCGTGTTGTGCGTGAGTATTACGAACGGTATGCAAATAGCTTCGTCTGCTTAGAGCATCAGCCACAACATTTGCTTTGCCAGGGTGATAACGAATCTCACAGTCAAAATCGTTAAGAAGTTCAACCCATTGGCGTTGGCGCATATTCAGTTCCTTTTGGTTGAGGATGTGTTGTAGGCTCTTATGGTCGGTGAAAACCGTACACTTGGTACCGTAAAGGTAGTGTCGCCAAATCTTTAAGGCAAAAACAACTGCGCCTAGCTCGAGGTCGTGGGTTGTATAGTTCTTCTCGTGGATCTTGAGCTGACGAGAGGCGTAAGCGATAACCTTGTCCCGTTGCATGAGAACACAACCGAGACCAAGGTTCGAGGCATCATAATAGACTACGAAGTCATCGTTTCCGTCGGGTAGAGCGAGAACAGGAGTATTGCAGAGCATATGCTTCAGAGTTTGAAAGGCAGTCTCTTGTTTAGTTCCCCAAACAAAAGGCTTGTCTTTATGCATCAAAGGAGTAAGCGAGACGGCGATTTTTGAAAAGTCAGCGATGAATCGACGATAATATCCAGCCAATCCGAGGAATGAATGAACATCGGATGGTGATTTTGGAGTAACCCAACTCTTAACAGCTTCGATCTTCACGGGGTCGACGTGTGTACGTTGACTATTGACGACGTGACCGAGAAATTGAACCTCATCTAGTCAAAATTCACACTTTGAGAACTTGGTATAGAGTCGATTCCCTTGGAGTAATTCGAGAACCAAACGTAGATGTTGCGCGTGTTCAGCTTTCGACTTCGAATAGATAAGGATATCATCAATGAATACGATTACGAAGCGGTCAAGAAACGGTTTACACACGCGATTCATCAAATCCATGAAAACCGCGGGTGCGTTGGTTAAACCAAAGGGCATTACGATGAATTCATAATGGCCATAACGGGTTCGGAAAGCGGTTTTAGGTATATCTTCCTCCTGAATTCATAACTGGTGATAGCCTGAGCGTAAATCCATCATCAAGAAACACGTAGCACCTTGTAATTGGTCAAACAAATCATTGATTCGGGGCAGGGGATAGCGATTCTTGATAGTCAGCTTATTCAACTCCCTATAGTCGATGCACATCCGGAACGATCCCTCCTTCTTTTTTACTAAAAGGACAGGAGCGCCCCAAGGAGAGGTGCTAGGGCGAATGAAGCCTTTGTCAAGTAATTCCTGGAGTTGACTCGAGAGTTCGCGCATTTCGGACGGAGCGAGGCGATAAGGAGATTTAGCAACAGGGTTGGCTCCAGGAATGAGGTCAATCCAAAAACAATATCATGACTCGGGGGTAAACCAAGTAAATCATCAGGAAAGACTTTAGGAAAATCACGAACCACAGGCACCTTATCCATTGCCTTCTTTTCCTTTGCCTCCGCTACTACGATGTGTGCCAAGAAGGATTTATATTCCTTACGGAGATATTTGCTCGCTTGGACACACGACATGAGTTTGAGTTTCTTTGATGCGACTTCACCATAGACACAAAGTTGATCACCATTAGCGAGCGAGAAACGAATCATCTTATCAAAGTAAACGACTTCAGCATGATTTTCACGAAGAAAATCCATGCCTACTATGATATCGAAACTACCAAGCTGCATCGGGATAAGATCGATAGGGAAGACGTGATTGTTGAGTTCAAGCGTACAATCACGTAGGACAGAATGAACGGTTACTGTTCTTCCAGTGGCAACTTCAACATCGAACGTCGTAGGGAGATGGGCGCACTAACGATTAAGGAGCTTTTCGAATTCTAACGAGACAAAACAGTTATCGGCTCCAGTATCAAATAAACATGAAGCATATATACCATTTACGAGGAACGTTCCATTAACCACATTGTTATACGCTTGAGCCGGGGGGCGTTGATGTTGAAAGCACGTCTGCAGGCTGCTGAGGCTGCTGCTGTTGATGTTGTTGCGGCTGCTGTTGTACCTCTTCCTTCACCACTCTGTTGGGGCACATGTTTGCAAAGTGGTTGGGATCACCGCATGCATTGCAAGCCCTAGCGTGGACGGCGGGTGCAGGAGCTGCTTGTTGGCCCTAGGGAGCAGGAAGGAGAGCTGTGGTGCAGGAACTTGACCTTGAGCTTGAGCGGGGACTTGACGTGGACCAGTACGACACTTAGCAGTAAAGTGACCGTACATGTTGCAGTTCACACAAAGCCTGCATGCAATCCCCACGGGATGATAATAAGTATAGGTAGGGCAGGCCGAGTGAGGACCAGTATATGCACGCTTGGCCAGCGGTGCATTAGTCACTTGTGCCGCTACTTGGCGGTTTTGGGGTTGCGGTTGAGCAGGGACAGCTTAGAGCGGAGCAGCGGCTAGACAGCACAATTCTTGCTACTGTTGTTGTTATTCTTTCTCTTGCGGCGGGAGGACTTTGAAGCTTGCGGTGCGGCGGTTTCAGCGATGGGAGCGGCGGTAGCTTGATGAAGGCTCTTCGGAGTGTTCTTGAAGTACCCAGCGAGAACTCGCTTTTCATTAATCTCGGCAGCGAGTAGGTAGGTCTCTTCAATTGTTGTTATCTTCGCGGCTTGCACGAAGTCAGCAACACAATCTGGTAGAGCACGGATATACTTCTTGATCGTCATCTCAGGTGTTGCCACCTGGCTTGGGCAAATGATACTCAGGTGTTTGAAGCGGGCAGTTAGACCGGCGTTATCATCACCATCCCGCTTGATGTGCCAGAACTCATTCTCCAGCTTTTGGAGCTCGTGGGGTGGGCATAATTCCTTCATCATGAGTTCTTTCAACTCATCCTAAGTGAGCCCAAAGGCTGCATCATTCCCACGTCTATTTGTTTCAGCTGTCCACCACTCCAGAGCCCTGGACTGGAAAAAGCCAGTTGCGTTGACAGTTCGTAGGTGTTCGGGACATCCGCTCTGACGGAGCGTGACTTTGATTGAGTCGAACCATTGAAACATTGCGCTTGGTCCATCTTCGCCCGTGAAGTCTTTTGGGCCACAGGCCTTAAACTTCTTAAAGCTGAAAGTACCCTTAGGCGAGTCAGTCCTTGATTCCTCAGAGGACTTACTGGTATTCTCGTTAAGCTCACTGACGATTTGTGGGATAACTTTCGCCATTTGCTTAGCGACTAGAGCGGCGATGCGTTTGTCCTCATGATTTCGGCGTGCAGCGTGGGAGTAACGGGATCCAAATGATGACATTGTCTGCAACAGACATCGCCATAGGACTCAAACACTATATAATCGAATCTCACCTTACACGCACTACTACTAAATAAAGCTCAGGAACACGTCCAAACACATAAGTACATAGTCATGTAGGCACATAAACCACAGAAGCACATAAGCACGTAGAGCACAGAAGCACGTAAAACACATAGAACACAGAGCTTGCAGAAACCACCCTATATTTTGCACGTATTCACCTACATATATTGCACGTATTCACCTATAATTCAAGTTTGCGCGTTCGAGAGTAGCGATTGCGATTAGCGAGTACACAGCGAGTAGCATAGCGAGTAACGTAGCAAGCGATTTGGTTCACAAAGTATCAGCGATTTGTTAGCGTATTGAGATAGATGTGCAGTGCGAGTTGTGTGTGTTAATTAAGGCAAACAGCGAAAAGCATATAAACCACCGAAAATCGAAACACATAAACATGTAAAACCACATAAAACACATTAAATTTTCACATAAAAATGATAAATCACAGAGTCAGCGGTTGCGGATCCAGAATCGAAACACATAAAATCGAAGAGAGATTGTCTCGGCTGATAGACGTCGACTACCCAAAGTGATTCGACTATTCTCAAAGGCTTCGAGCGCACGTTTTGGCCTAATAGACTATGTTGTATCACCGGAATACGGTGAATGGCACGCATCCTTTCAGTTATTTACGCAACTCGAGTCATTGGAATCCATCGAGACCTTGGTGAGAGTTTTGTAAAACCAAAATAGAGAATGGAACGAGTCATCAAGGTTCGGGTTTCACCCCTAACTTAGCGACTACGTTATTGTTTGTGTGATAGAATCACGAGATAGAAGGGAAGAACTGCGTTGAAGTACGGATTCCACTCCTGATTCAACGCAAATTCTCGTGTTTATAGTAAAATATCGTCGGATAAGCGATCATATCGAGATTTTACGGTTTTCACACCTAGTCTCGATCTAATCACTCGTTCATTCTCGAAAATAGTGTGTGGTGCGCTTGCCTTAGGAAAGGCAGAGTAATAGTATTCCAGCCTTAGGAAAGGCGGATGGAGCATAGTATGGTTGCGAGTCGATCGAATAACAGAAATAAGCTCGTGCGGAACCCCTACCGGGTTCGCACAAGGCGGTCTGTTGGTACTTAGACTATAGACTAGGTTGTTTCTAAGACGTCGACCCAGACTCGGTCGAATCTTGCATAATTCCCTATAGTTATGGCTCTGATACCAATCTGTCACACCCCAACCGTTGGCGGAAACATCGGGGTGAGGCACTGAGCAAAACAGATTGTCCAGGAGAAATCCATAACAACTATCATTACCAAATATTTTTAAGTCATGTCCCATACCACAACATATTCAGCAAAATAATTATTACAGACCAAATATCTCAAAGACAAATAAAAGCTGTTCCGATAACTCGTAATCTAATTCTTTGTTTCTAAACTCTCCTAAGCTCGATTCCATGATAGCAAGCAAGGCACAGCATCCTAAACACCTGTCACATACGTTAAAATAGAGGTCAATACACATAGTGTAAAGGTGAGCATACAAGTTTAATAGTATAATAGACAGTGAACTCATTTTACGCATAACCAACATGTAACATGTAGCAAAGTGAAGCTAGTTGGTTATCGACAATGAAATATGCACAGACGTGACTGCGAGTTGTAGAATGCGCAACACATATCACCACTGTGACACGTGAAGTAAAGCCCTTAACAACCCCTGTCCACGACAGGTGCTGAGTCCAAACTATAGTACTATCGTTGCTAAGGTGTCAGGAAACAATCAATGTGTAAACATAACAT
Source organism: Helianthus tuberosus (assembly GCA_030545235.1). Classification (NCBI taxonomy): domain Eukaryota; kingdom Viridiplantae; phylum Streptophyta; class Magnoliopsida; order Asterales; family Asteraceae; genus Helianthus; species Helianthus tuberosus. Next base: position 86,178,651 of record CM060412.1, on the reverse strand, counting down.
ACAAGCATTCATAAAGTAACACATATAACATGCAATAACGGTCAGTGTATAAAAGTGTTTGCGTTGTGTGTCAGTTGTGATTTGAATAAGTAACGTATGTAACACCCAAAAGTGCGTAAAGCAAAAAGGGTTCGAGTATACTCACGGATTGTGTTTAACCAGTAAACACAGTCTTGGATTGAAAGGAGCGCTGGAAGGTTAGCCTGATTACAGAACGATAGCGTAAGCGATGAACAATGTGTTAAACGGTGTCGCGTGACTGAGTGACGAATGGTTATTCGAACGGATGACAATCCGGAAGGATAGTCATTCGACTGGATGACAATCCGGGCGGATGGTCATCCGGTCGGATGGCCATTCGGTCGAATTGTTATTCGTTTGGGATGGATGTGTTTGTGTATGATGGCTTTGAAGTTTTCGTTGTAGCATTTTAAAATCAGAGAAGTATCTCGATCTTTCAGGTCGAACGGTCGTCCGATTGGATGGCCGTTCGCTCGGATGGCGATCCGTTCCAAGTGAGACATTTCATAGAGAACAAGTTCACAGCAGGTTGGTCATTCGATCGGATGGTCGTCCGATCGGATGACCATTTGCTTGATATTGTCACATGTTGAAATTTATAAAATGTTTAAGTGTTGAGACCACTAGTCATCTGATCGGATTGTCGTTCGATCGGATGGCAATCCGATCGGACGGCAATCCGTTCGGTGACTTGCTCGTTTTGAAATTTGTTAAGTTTGAAAGTCTGTGGTTTGATCGAGATGTTATGACAACGTGTTAAACAACGGGAACTCCACCAGGACCAAGTTATCCGATCGGATGGGAATCACCCCGTCTGGTCAGTTAACTGTCCTTGACGGTTGTTCATGTTCAACCCGCTAAGTCGGTTATCTCGTCGATAGGAATCAGCTCTCAGACCGACACATCACTATGGAATGAGTGGAAGGCCTGAATGAGCTCTGATTCTATCGGGTTTAAGTGCAAGAGCGTAAAAGAGTTGAAAGAAAGTTATGAAAACATCTTTCAGTTCCTTTAATCTTGAAAATGTTTAGATTTTAGGCGAAATCAGTGTTTATACATGTTGAAATCTATTAGATCTAAGTTGTTCTTGGTGGAATGAGTTCACACTTTGAAGGTCATGAGAACCCATGATGACATCACCCTAGAACACCTCAAATCAGCCGAATTCATGGTGAAAAATGAAGATTTGATGGTGAAAATGATGAAGAAGTGTGTGTAGATGATAGAAGTACAAGATTTGAGTTGAAAACTTACAAGAATCGTGAGGAATCGAGAGAAAAGGGGGCTGGAATGAGCTGGTCGGACGAGAGAGCTGTCACATCACTGTTCATGATGTGACAGGTGGTGTTTATAGGTGAAAGGAGGGTGAGGTGGTGTAGTATGATGGATCAGAGGGCAGTCCGATCGGATGGGCATCCGGACGGATGACCATTCGATCGAATGGTCATTCGATTCGAACGTCTCCGGCGAGTTGAGTTTTGACATTTCGTTTCGTGCGTTGAGCGTTGTGATGCGTTTAGGCGAGTGCCGATTAAGCGATGCGATAGATTTAAATAATAGTCACACAAATAACATAACTAATATTCAACAACATAATTAACCTTGCGTTTTCAGTTCGTGATGAGATTGCGTTGCGATAGAGTTGCGATTGCGTTTTCGATTAATCACCACAAATATAATATAATCATGCACAAGTAACACATAAATAGCACACACACGTAAAATAATATTCAGAATCTGCGATTCAAATTGCGATGCGTTAGCGATGCGATTTGCGATTTGCGATAAACATGCAATTAAACTGCGATTATTATAGATACTCCACATAATACAACTAAAGTACACAAATTTGGGTAATCGATTACAAGTCAAGAAGTACAATGAATAATTAACCAAGGAGTGACAGATCGCAATTAGCAATCTTTTCTTCCTTTGACTTGTACTTTGACTTCCAGAACGCGAGTTGTTACATGTCGTGGATAGGGGTTGCTAGGGATCACATCTCTTAACTTCACGTGTTCACTGAATATGTTTCGCGCATACTCTACAACGCAGTCTCGTGGTTAAGTTGTTTCATTGTTAGATAGTTACATGCTTCGCCTGTTACGTGATACATGCTGGTTATGCATAACACGCTTTCTCTACTATATGCTATGCAAACTTGTGTACTCACCTTTACATTTTATGTATTGACCTTATTTTAACGTATGTGACAGGTTGATAGGATGCTATGCTATGCTGAATCGAGTAGGAAGTCTAGAAACCCACCGAATAAAAATCTGAGTTGTCGCAATAGTATTTGTTCTTGAGACTGATATCTGTAATGACTGTTTGCTTTATATGTTTGATAATATGGGATATTAAACGTTAAATATGTTGTCAGAGAGGGGGTTTCCCATTTTGGAGGGTTGAAGGCTTTAACCTACGTATAAAAGAGTGTTTCTTTTCACGTGTGTGCTTTTGCGGCTGAGTGAAGGAGTCACACGTAAAGTGTGATGGAACACATCACTGTCCCAAGCTTTTTGCTGTTCACCTCAGCTATCCATTCTCCTGAACCCTTTTGAGCTATATTTTCACTTATAGTTAGTTTATTAAGCTTGAGCTTCCCACTTTATCAGCCCCCAAGTCAGAGGTATTTGTGGTGTAGGCCCAAGGGCTTCTGACTTTTTGTGCAGTTTTGTTTATCTAGTTTAAGGGCTTCGAGGCTTGAAAGGTTCAAGGCTTCGCGTGTTGGGCGGCGAGACTGTTGCGAATTTGAATTTGAAAAGACAGTTGATTTGGCGACCCTGGCGGTTTTTGCAGACGTCAGTTAATGAACCCTAGGTTAATAATGATAACTGTCAGGCCTATTTATCTTCTCATTTATCAAGAGGCAATTTCCTTTACTAATTTTCGCACATATCTTCAAGTTTCATTATAAAAACTTATTTCGTTCTTCAGGTTAGTCTCATTTTCTCTTTCCATTTTTTTCTTTTGATCATCTTTATCGTGGGTGCGAGGAAAGATCAATCTACCAGTTTTTCTTGTCTTACACAAGAAGAAGTTGAGGCATTTGCCTGAAATGGGGGATTGATCCACGGTTTAATCCAGAGGCTCCAGGCTTGGACAAATCAATTGACCAATGTCCGCAGGGCTTTATTTCTTTGTATTGTAAACACTTCGGGTTTTCGAACCTTCGTTATCCTTTTTCCACTAACATACTAGAATATTATCGAGTTTCTTTTGGTCAGTTGTACCCTCAAGGCCTTCTTAGGGTTTACATTTCGAGATCCTGTGCAGGGCTGCGGGGTATGACCCATTTCTTTTATCATTTTGCCATTTTTTCTGTTTGGCAAAGAATGGAGATTGGTTTACATTTGAAACTTCCCAAGTTGATGTTTGTCTGATCTCGTCCATGGTGACCACCCTTGGTTCATGGAAAGATCGTTTCTTTTGGGTTTCGGAGTCTATTGTCCCTTTTAAGATGATTTAGAGGTATCCTGATGCCGTCCTTAACGAACTTGAACCTTCTGAGGATGAGTTAGACAGTTGGTTTTTTGAAATCTATCAGGGCATGCCCTTCCAGGCTTCACCCTTTTCCTAAACCGTTGTTGGTTTTAATGGGGATAAGCACATTATGGGATAAACTGGACTGAGATCCTATACTCATGAGGGATGGTCAGGATATGCATTTTGTTTTCCCATATTTCCTTATTTTTATATCACTGTTGTTTATTTTGTTTTTCTTGTTTCAATTACAGTTATATCACTGCTTTGGACACATCGGATGTTGTGTTTGCTAATGCTGCTTCTGCTGAGGGTGAAGATGTTGTGGTTAGGGGTTCTGAGCATAGGTTCGAGGGTTCAGATTATGTCAATGTTCCAAATGTGAAGGGTTTTATGAAGCCTCCTACTTCAAAGCAGTCTACTCGTCGTTCTACTCGACGTAAAGGTTCTGGGCAACCTTCAACCTCTAAAACAATTGATCTTGGTGATGAGTTGGATGTGGAAGATACGGAGGTTCCTGATGATGGCAAGAAGTGTGAGTTACCTTTGGTGGCATGCAAGGAAGCTAAGGTAGTAGGTAAAAAGGTTGGAGGGTCAAAGCCTTCAGCTAAGGCTATTGAAGGTTCTTCCAGTGTTGATCCGGGGGAGATTTATGTGCCCAACTGGAAGGTCACTGTCTCTGATACCTTCAAGTCTCCTACCATTTGCGAGGATGTTCTCAACCATTTTGCCCCTCCAGCCGTGCGGGCTTCCTCTTCTTCTATGGTTGATGATGAAATGATTACCAAAATGATCATGGCTTCTTGCAATTTTTGTGCTTTGATTCCTAATGGTATTACCCATTTTTGGAAGTGGATGCAAGAATATTAAGCCTTTTAGAAGAAAAGGGAAGCCATGAAAGCTAGTATTGCTGCGTTGAAGAAGGATAAGGAAGGGTTTGCTGAGAAGTAGTTGGCTTGGCAGAAGAAAGTGCATGAACTGACACAAATGCATGAGGCTGAAATTGGGGAGTTAAAACAGCAAGCTGAAGCATCAGTGAAGGAAAAAGATGAGTTGGAAGCTTCTTTGGCTCAGTTAGCTAAGGATAACAAATGGCTCATTGAGCAAGGCTTCCAACAGGTTGTTACTTACTTCCTTCATTCCTCCGAGTTTAATAGCGCGCTGGGTGATGTCTATTAGAAGCTTCTCATTCATGGAAGACATCAAGGTTATACTGCTAGTTATGATGCCGGTGTTGTTGGATCTCTGAAGGACAAATCTCCTCTCTTTCAGCCTGGAGCTTTTGATGTGTTTAAAAACACTGTTATGAAGATGGAGCGTTTGACTTACCCTTTCGTGGGTGAGGTGTCTGAGTGTTATGGAAAACATCTTTTGGTTTTGTAGGGCTTGAAACCTCAAGGCTTAAATGAAGATCTCAGCAATGAAATCCTCAAATCCGTTCGAAGAAACGTTCTCATTCTGGAGATAGTGAAGATTCCTTTTCTGAAGGTGGGGAAGCTTCGAAGGATTCAAGCCTTGAAGCCTCTGAGGTGGCTGCTGCTGGGAGAAAGAAGAGGAAAGCCAAGAAGGCTCGCGATGATGGGGGAAAGAAGGACGATGCTTCTAAGAAAGACGATGCAATGAAACCAACCATTTCTGATGCTACAAAGTAAGGGAAGTATCTTTATTCGTACCTTTCTTAGACTCTTTTGAACAATGTTTGTGGTTTATGTATGTTAAACATCTTTTTATTCAAGGGAACCGGTAGGTCCCTTGTTGCTTAAAGCCTTCGAGGCTTCCAGACAATGTTTTATGTTTATGGACTGGTGTGGCCCTTGGTACTTTTAACTTAGATTATGTTTAACTTTTGTTGTATGTTGTGTTATTGTTTTGCTTGTTCCCTTGGGCTTTTATTCACTTAGTTGTCATTGTTGACGGTGTGCTTACCTTATGTTACTTATACCTTAAAGGGTTCAGTGCTACAGTTACTTAAGCTTGTGATATTTTTAACAAGAAGGCATAACACTTATCCTATTTCCGACTTTTACTTAGTCTGATTTTGGTTCGTAAGCCGTTGCTAAGGCTTAAGGAACATTTGGTGAAGGCTGTTCAAACCTGTCTATGAGACTTATTTTTTGAAAAAAATTCTAAGTCCAATGGAGTTGTATTGATTTAGGAACTCACCCCTTATATAGGTCCATTCAACCCTTGAACCTATTGAGCGATGTGGCCTAGGAGCTCATCCCCTTACATGACCCTTGCCATGGAATTTTTTTGCTAGGTTCTCAACCTAATTATAGGATAGAAAGACAAGTTTTAACAAGAACTTCATCGTTAATTCATCAAAGTGTGTGGGTTACAAAGGGAACAAAAACAACACTTTGCTATCTTTTCCTAACACTTTTTTCCTTAAACATGGAACCTTTTAAGGTTTTTTTCATTCCAATGCTGGGGAAGCTTTTTGCCTTGTGAGTCAGCCAATTTGTAGGATCCTCCTTTGTGAGCTTCGAGGACGGTGTACGGCCCTTCCCATTTAGGGACAAGTTTTCCTTGGCTTTCTTTCTTGCTGGCCTTGTTGTTTCGAAGAACGAGATCACCAGGCTTGAATCGTTCATATTTACCCGGGCATTGTAGTAAGCTTCTATCTTTTGTTTGTATTTCGCTTCCTGTATGGCTGCTTGATCTCAGACTTCTTTTAGGATTTCCAAGTTCAACATCGTCTCTTGCTTTTTTGATTCTAGATCAATGTTGAACGTCCTTTTCATTGTAACTCCTATCTCCACCGGGATTACAACTTCAGATCTAAACACCAAACTGTATGGAGTTTTCTTGTGGCTTGTTTTTTCGGTAGTTCTGATTGCCCACAACACGTTAGGGAGTTCTTCGAGCCAGTTGCTATCATGCTTTCTCAAACGAGTTTTAATGCCTTCTACGATACCTCTGTTTGTTCTTTCAACCTGGCCGTTGGATTCTGGGTAGGCCACTGAGCTGAACACTTGTGTTATTCGAAACTCCTTACACCAGGAGCTAAAAGGCTTCTCAGCAAATTGTTTTCCATTATCGGTGACCAACACTTCTGGCAGCCAAAACCGACATATGATGCTTTCCCATACGAAGTCAATGACCTGCTTCCCTATTATCTTTGCCAGTGTCTTCACCTCTGGCCATTTGGTGAAGTAGTCTACGACCACTAGAAGGAACTTGACTCCTCATTTTGCCAGAGGAAATGGGCCAACAATGTCCATTCCGCACTTGTGGAATGGCCAAGCAGATGAGATGGGAACCAAGTCATTCTTTGGGCTTTTTGGCACTGGAGCGTGTATTTGACAGGCTTCACACTTTTCCAGCTGCCCAGTTGCATTTCGATGCATAGTGGGCCAAAAATATCGAAGGTTCATCAATTTTGAAACCAGTGATCTTGGGTCGTAATGAGCCCCGCATATTCCCTCATGAACTTCCTTGATCAGGTACTGGCTTTGCTCTGGGCCAACACATTGAAGCAACGGTGCGAGGTATCCTTTTTTGTAGAGGATATCTCCTTGCAACACGTATTGTCTTGATTTGATCCAAACCCTTTCAGCTTCTACTTGATCATTTGGTAGCTCACCATTTGTGAGGAATTTGACCAAAGGGATCATCCAACCTGGGCCTTCTTCGGTAATGACATCTTGTACTTTGAGTTATTGAATAGATGATTTCTTCAACACTTTAACCAATACTTTTTTGGTGAGATGAGCAAAGGTAAGTGATGCAAGCTTGCTTAGTGCATCAGCTTTCTTGTTTTGTGATCTTGGGACTTGTTTGATGGTACATGATTCAAACGTACCTATAAGCTCCTTTGCTTTTTCATGATACTTCTTCATGTTTGGTTCTTTGGCTATGTAGTTGTCGTTTACTTGTTTTGAAACAAGTAGAAAGTCTGTGAAGACGTGAAGCCTTTTGACATCCATTTTTTTAGCCAGCTTGAGTCCTACAACCAATGCTTTGTATTCGGCTTCGTTGTTGGTAGTCTGAAATTCAGTAAAAACAGCCAGAAGGCTTTCAATGTTGAACTTGGAACTCCTAGAAGAAGCCTGAGATCAAGCAGCCATCCAGGAAACGAAATACAGACAAAAGATGGAATCTTATTACAATGCCTGGGTAATATACGAATGATTCAAGCCAGGTGATCTCATTCTTCGAAACAACGAGGCCAGCAAGAAAGAAAGCCAAGGAAAACTTGTCCCTAAATGGGAAGGGTCGTACACCGTCCTCGAAGCTCACAAAGGAGGATCCTACAAGTTGGCTGACTCACAAGGCAAAAAGCTTCCCCGGTATTGGAATGGTAAAAACCTTAAAAGGTTTCACGTCTAAAAAAGGAGTGTTAGAAAAAGATAGCAAAGTGTTGTTTTTGTTCCCTTTATAACCCACACACTTTGAATGAACAATGAAGTTCGTGTTAAAACTTGTCTTTCTATCCTATAATCAGGTTGAGAACGTAGCAAAAAACTCCATGGCAAGGGTCATGTAAGGGGATGAGCTCCTAGGCCATATCGCTGAATAGGTTCAAGGGTGGAATGAACCTATATAAGGGGTGAGTTCCTAAATCAATACAACTCCATGAGACTTAGAAAATTTCTCAAAAAATAAGTCTCATAGACAGGTTTGAACAACCTTCACCAAATGTTCCTTAAGCCTTAGCAATGGCTTACGAACCAAAATCAGACTAAGTAAAAGTCATAAATAGGATAGGTGTTATGCCTTCTTGTTAAAAATATCACAAGGCTAAGTGACTGCAGCACTGAACCCTTTAAGGTATAGGTGATATAACGTAAGCACACCATCAACAAAGACAACTAATCAAACAAAATCCCAAGGGAATAAGCAAAACGACAACACAACATACAACAAAAGTTAAACATAGCATAAGCATAACCTAAGTTAAAAGTACCAAGGGCCACACCAGGCCATAAACATGAAACATTGTCTGGAAGCCTCGAAGGCTTTAAGCTACAAGGGACCTAAACGCTTCCCTTGAATAATAGATGTTCAAAATACATAAACCATATAACAATGTTTTAAGTGCTAAGATAGCTACGAATAAATTGTTCAAGCATCAGAAATAGACTTGGAGGCCTCAGCCTCAATAGTCTTAGCCTTCTTCCCCTTTTTTCCTTCTTCTTATTCCTGCCTCCATCATCGACAGCAACCTCGGATTCTTCAATACTTGCTCCCAATGAACCCTCAGCAATATCTGAGAAGGTATCGTCACTATCTCAAGAGTGGGAATGCTTCTTGGATAAGGAACTTAGCACTTCAGCACAAACGGCCTCATTAAGGCCAGAGGGTTTCAAGTCCTGCAACACAGAAATGGGTTTACCAAAGCAAGTAGAAACCTTACCAACATAGGGATAAGTTAGGCGCTCCATTTTGAGAACAACTTCCTTAAAAATGGTTGAGGCTTGAGGCTGATAGAAAGAAGATTGTTGTTGAGGCTGACCAGATTCATGAGCCTTGTAACCAGCAACAAAACCTAAGTGTTTTCCATGATTGAGGAGCTTTGTGTAAACATCACCAATAGTAGAATTGAACTCAGTTGAATGGAGAAGATAGGTAACCACCTGCTGAAACCCATGCTCGATCAACCATTGGTTGTCACTAGTAGCTTGGGACAAGGAAGCCTTCAAGCAATCAAGCCTTCCTTCTCATCTAGAAAGTCCTTTTGTTGAACATTAAAGGCTTCCCTATCAGCCTTTAACTGAAGCCTATCTGCTTCCATCCTTTTCTTCTCATTGCTTAGCTCAATCTCATGTCTTTTAGTCAGTTCGTGAACTTTCACCACCCAAGATTTTTCCTTCTCAGCAAAACCCTCGATCTCCTTCTTCATGGCTGCCATTGAAGCCTTTGTTTTCTCCATTTTCTTTGAAAATTCCTCATACTCATGCATTCTTTTGCGAAAACGGGAGACCCCTTCAGGAAGCATATCAGCCAAATTACAAACACCTAACAACATATGTGAAATCAACACATCATCTTGCATCGTTGAGTTGGAACTACGAACTGTAGGAGGAGAAAAATGGTTCAACACATCCTCACAAACAGTGGAGGACTTGAAGTTATCCCCAACCTTGACCTGCCAATTGGGAGCATAAACACCCTCAGCATTCCCCTCCACTGGTTCTTCACCACTTCTCTCCGAAGAACCTCTAGCAACAGACACCATAGCCTTTTTACCACTTGACTTTCCTTTCTTCCCAGTAATAACTGCCAACTCCTTTTTTCCTTCAACTTCAATACCCTGATCCTCAGAAAATTCAATATCATCACTAAGATCAACTTGCTCAACAGCAGACGATTGACCCGGACCCTTCAAGCGACGAGATGAACGACGGGTCAAAGGCTTGGAAGAACTAACCTTTGTAAAGCCTTTAACGTTTGGAACATTCACATACTTCCCCCTAGGAACCATGCTACCCTCAGCAGTCCTGGTGATGGCATCTTCACCCTCAATGGCTTCAGTATCCCCAAGAACAACATCAGAAGTGTCATCTGACTTAATGAAATCCAAAGCAGACATGACTGCACATAACAAATAAAAGATTAGAAAAAATAAACATAAAGAGATAAGGAATGGAAAAGCCAAAAAATATACCCTGACCACCCCTAATGAACGAAAGAACTCGATTTGGCTTATCCCACAAAACGCAAACACCGGTAAAAACCCAAAGATGTTCAGTTAACGGACGAAGCCGAGAAGGACAAGCCCTTAAGGCTTTCAACATCCCCTCATTCAATTCAGACTCGGAAGGTTCAAGTTCGTTTAAGACAGCATCTGGATGCGTCCACACCATCTTAAAAGGGACAACTGACTCAAAAACCTAAAAGAATCGATCTTTCCAGGACCCAAGTGTAGTGACAAGTGAAGAAATCAAAGACACATCAATCTGGGACGTTTCAAACGTAAACCAGTCGCCATTTTTGGCAAAACGAAAAAACCGCATAAACATTAATAAATTAGGATCATAACCTAGGGTACGACATAAAACTTCAAAGTGAAGAACCCTAGAAACCCCTTGAGGATGTAATTGCCCAAAAGATACACGATAATATTCAAGCACATTCAAGACAAACACAGGAAAAGGGTATCGAAGATTTGAAAACTCAAAGTGACGACAGTACAGAGCAATAGAACCAGTGGGACATTGATCAACATTCTTATCGCAACCCGGAGCCACCGGATTAATGGAAGGATCAATACCCCATTGATCGCAGAAGGAATCAGCTTCCTCTTGTGTTAATTTAGAAAAGGTTTTACCCATGTCCTTCCTCGTACCTATCGTTCCAAGGGATGATCAAGGAAAATCAAGCAAAAGTAGAAAGTAAAAAACTAACCTGTGAACCGGAAAAGAGAGAATGAAGGAATTCTGGCTGTGAGAAGTGTTAAAGAAAAATGATGATTAAACTAAAATGAGAAGTTAAAGGGATAATAAATTCAAAAACAGGGGTTACAGTGCATAGGGCAGACAACCGCCGCCTGAATAACTGTCAACATGTCAAATCAAGTTGTCCAATCAAAATTCAAAATAATACCTCCCAAAAGCCTTACAAAAGGTAAGCCTTGAAGCCTTAAAGCCATTCAGCTAATAAAAAATATTGCACAAAAGTCAGAAGCCTTTGAGCTTACACCCAAACACCTCTGACTTGGGGGGCTGATGACGTGGGTAGCTCAAAGCTTAAGAAACTAACTTAAGTGTAATGTAGCTTAAAAGGTTAAAAAGTTAAAAGGTTAAAAGGGTTCAATTGACGACCCAACTGTGGTGAATAGCAAAAATCATGGGACAGGGTCACGTCCCATCACACTTTACGTGTGACATCCTCGCTCAGTCGCAAAAGAGAAACATGTGGGACGAGGCACTCTTTTATCCGCAGGTTAAAGCCTTCAACCCTTCAAAACGGGCAACCCCCTATCTGCATACCCAGATCACTTAGTCAAAGGTTTCCCATTTGAGGATTACCCTTCTCTATAAATGACCACTCCTAGTCATTTGACAAAACATTCCGAAAATCTCTGACTCTCTCTCTAGGATATGCACTTTGCATATTCTATTCGTCACAATCAATACAACTATCGCATTGCATGCATAGAATCTGGGTTGAGTCATCCTCGACCTTGAATTCCAAGCAATTGATAAGAGAAGTGATCTGTCGCAACCCCCGTCCCCTAGTTACCCGGGAACGGGCGGCCGCGGCTAGTTTCAGTGGTATCGGTGGTTATCAGTTTGGTAGCGGAATTTTACATCAGGACCATAGTTAGGAAATATTTTATCAGAATAAAATACCACACTTTTGTAATATTAAACACATGGTAAATTCCCAAGTTTCTAGTACACACATTTTCATAGGGATAAACCCTATTTTATTTAAATAAAACATCTCTTTATTTAGGTAACTTTCATAGCCACTTTTCCAAGCCTTCAGTGCTGTCCAGCTGGCTTCTATTTGGCTTTCACATTTTGTTACCTGAAACGCATTTAAAAACATTTTGTCAGTGGGAAATACTGGTGAGTGAATCCCAGTTTAATCAAGATAAGTAAAACCATTTACACCATTGAGGGCGGTCGCGCAATTACATTTGTTTATTTTCTACTTTAATTACCACCCACGGTACTGTCAACCCGACTTGTGGTCATGTTACTACTCACAGTGTAGTAACAAATTTTGTATACAAAACCCCAACATACCGACGATAATTGTAGAATACAAATACTCAATAACTGTTTAATATAATGTAAAACATTTGAGGTTTTGTAAAAACAGTTTGCAAAAAGGAGATTACTCACATTGCTATCGTAGGGTTTTCCTTTGTGATTTCCTGGTGATTATCTATTAATTACACAATGCACACGCGTTAGTATAATAACCCAATATTTACGTTAGTAATACCCTCCCGAGACAGAAGTCCAACGTCTACGTCGGGCAGAACCACGACAGCCGTTACGGAACCCTAGATCAATCGGGCAGCGTATCTAATACGTAACCGGGGGTAATGATACTTACAACGAGGCAGAACTTCGTTATTTAGGGGAGGGGGTATTATGCCCGGGAATTATGTATACTACGCAGAAATTGAGAGAGAAATGAAAGTTGTGAGCGAATTGGATTGAGGGCCGATCGAATCCATTTATAGGGCTGATCAGGCACTTCGTCGCGCCCCGCATAAGCAGAAGGCTTAGCCTTCGCGGGCCGCGACATAGGGGAGTATGGCATAGGCTTGCTGATTCGCCAACTGTAGACCTGACACGAGCCTGCCACGTGGCATCTCAGGGGGTCGTTGCGTAGCAAGGCTGTCGCGCCTCGCGTAAGATCCTTAAGGGGTCTTCACGGGCCGCCAGGGATCATTAAAAATTGTTTTTAATTAATTTTTGTAAAAACAAAGGTATTTCGGGCCATTTCTCACATACAAGGTGTATTTTAGGTCGCATCGGGGTACTCTAAATATATTAGGGGTGTCGGAAATATTTTGGAGGGTTGTTATATCCTCCCCACCTTGTTTAGAACTCGTCCTCGAGGTCTACTGAAATAGGTGCGGGTATTTCCTTTGCATCTCTGATTCAAGCTCCCAAGTGTATTCTGGTCCTCTCCTGGAATCCCATTTCACTTTGACTAGAACTAATCTCTTGTGTTTGAGATTCTTGACTTTCATGTCTTCGATTTGTAGAGGCCTTTCTACAAATTTAAGCTTTTTATTTACCTCTATATCCTTAAGAGGTATTACCAGTGATTCATTGGCTAAGCACTTTTTGAGATTACATACATGAAATACATCATGTATTTCTGCCATTTCCTCTGGCAGTTGTAGCTGATAAGCTACAGGTCCTATTCTTCTAATAATCTCAAAAGGTCCAACATATCTGGGGCTTAGTTTTCCCCTTTTGATGAATCTTACCACTCCTTTCTAAGGAGAAACTTTCAATAACACCTTATCTCCTACTTGAAATTCCAATGGCTTTCGCCTGTTATCAGCATAACTCTTTTGTCGATCACGTGCTGCTTTTAGTCTTTCCTTGACTTAGACAATCTTGTTGGTTGTTTCTTGTACTATCTCTGGTCCAGATAATTGTTTTTCTCCAATTTCTGCCCAACAGACTGGAGTTCGGCACTTACGTCCATAAAGTGCTTCGAATGGTGCAGCGTTGATAATGGTATGATAGCTGTTATTGTAAGAAAATTCTATTAGTGGTAAGTGATCGTCCCAATTACTTCCGAAATCAATTACACAAGCTCTAAGCATGTCTTCCATTTTCTGAATTGTCCTTTCGCTTTGTCCGTCCGTTTGAGGATGATAAGTGGTGCTTAGATTTAACTTGGTTCCCATTGCTTTTTGGAAACTTGTCAAAAAATGAGAGGATAGCTGTTATTGTAAGAAAATTCTATTAGTGGTAAGTGATCATCCCAATTACTTCCGAAATCAATTACACAAGCTCTAAGCATGTCTTCCATTTTCTGAATTGTCCTTTCGCTTTGTCCATCCGTTTGAGGATGATAAGTGGTGCTTAGATTTAACTTGGTTCCCATTGCTTTTTGGAAACTTGTCAAAAAATGAGAGGTTAAACGGCTATCTCTATCGGAAACAATTGATAAAGGAATTCCATGTAATGAAACTATTTCATTTACATACAACTTAGCTAACTGTTCCATACTGAAAGTTTCCTTCATCGGTAGGAAATGAGCTGACTTAGTTAGCCTGTCTACAATCACCCAGATTGTATCATTACCTTTCCTTGTCTTGGGTAATTTGGTAACAAAATCCATTGTTATCAATTCCTATTTCCATACTGGCATTTCTAATTGTTGCAATAAACCGGAGGGCTTCTGGTGTTCAGCTTTAACTTGTGAACATGTTAGACACTTAGAAACATAAGCTGCTATATCCTTTTTCATTCCTATCCACCAAAAATTCTTTCTTAAGTCCTGATACATCTTATCACTTCCAGGATGCATCGTATATTTAGACTTATGGGCTTCCTCTAATATACGATGGCGTAGGTTTCCTAATTTGGGTATCCACATCCTTTTCTTATGGAATCTCCAAATTCCATCTGTTCCTTGTTCTAATTCCTTAATCATTCCTTTTAACTTTTCAATATCATCCTTGATTACTGATTCTTGTGCTTTTCTAATCTGTTCATTTAAATCTACTTGTAGATTTAATTTAAGAGAACGTACTCTTTTTGGCTTTTCATGATACTTTCGACTTAAAGCATCAGCTACTACATTAGCATTTCCTGCATGATACTGGATATTACAATCATAATCACTAAGAATTTCCATCCAGCGTCTTTGTCTCATATTCAACTCCTTTTTCCCGAAGACATATCTTAAACTCTTATGATCAGTAAAAATGGTAAACTTACTACCGTAAAGGTAATGTCTCCAAATCTTAACGGCAAAAATTATGGCTCCTAATTCCAAATCATGGGTAGAGTAATTCTCTTCATGATTCTTAAGTTGTCTAGATGCATAGGCTATAACCTTTTGACGTTGCATCAACACACATCCATAACCTAACTTAGAAGCGTCACAATAGACGACAAAGTCTTCAGTTCCTTCTGGTAACGCTAGTATGGGTGCGTTGGTTAGTCTTTGCTTAAGAATTCTAAAGGCTTCTTCTTGTTTTGGTCCCCATTCAAACTTAACAGATTTACAGGTTAGCTTAGTTAAGGGAATGTCTATTATAGAAAAATCTCGGATGAATCTTCTATAATAACCGGCCAGTCCTAAGAAACTTCTAACCTCGGTTGGTGACTTAGGGGTTTTCCATTTGGTAATTACCTCAATCTTTGTGGGATCCACATGAATTCCTTCATGATTGACTAAATGCCCAAGAAACTGTACTTCTTCTAACCAAAACTCGCATTTCGAAAACTTAGCATAAAGTTTTTCTTTTCTTAATAAACTTAGAAGTGCATGCAGATGCGTTGCATGTTCCTCTTTGCTCTTAGAGTAAATGAGAATATCATCTATAAAGACAATTATGAATTTATCCAAATATGGCTTACATATTCGGTTCATCATGTCCATAAATGCGGCTGAGGCATTGGTTAAACCAAATAGCATGACCGTAAATTCATAATGGCCATACCTTGTTCTGAAAGCGGTCTTAGGAATGTCCTCTTCCTGTACCTTCAATTGATGATATCCTGATTGTAAATCCATCTTAGAGAAAAATCGAGCTCCTTGCAACTGATCAAACAAGTCATCAATCCTTGGTAATGGGTACCGATTTTTAATCGTGACTTTGTTCAATTCACGGTAATCAATGCACATTCGCATTGACCCGTCCTTCTTCTTAACGAATAAGATCAGTGCTCCCCATGGTGATGAGCTTGGCTGTATGAATCCTTTCTCCAACAAGTCGTCTAACTGTTTCTTTAATTCTTGCATTTCTGCTGGTGCCAAACGATAGGGTGCTTTGGCAATTGGTGCTGTCCCTTGTAGCAGATGAATTCTGAATTCGACTTCCCTGTCTGGCGGTAGTCATGGTAATTCTTCTGGGAACACATCTGGAAACTGAGATACTACTGGAATATCCTTCAGTTTTTTTCCTTTAGTGTTAGTGATTATGAAAATCAAATTGTAACATATGTGCTTGTAATCATTATGAACAGTTCTATTATCAATAAAACAATGTTATTTGATCCCAATGTTTGTTTGGTTGTGTTTTACATTTTTTCATGTTTTGACTTTTATTCAATTTCAAACTCTATATCGCTTTCTGGAGAGTTATACGCAAACTGGTGCGTAAACGTAACCAGTTTAACACGACAAATACTCCGGAACATCATCATATACTTAACATACCTTAAATAACCTTTACATAACTTAGAAATAAGTTTTGAAGGCTTTGGTATGGCAAAAACAAGTTAATTCGCTTACAGGGACTAAACTTGACAAACTACGAAAGTATGCCAATTTGAACTGTAACAGACATTCCGGAACATGACCATAAGTTAAACACACCTTAAATATCCTTTACATAGCTTAGAAATAGGCTTTGAGGTGTTCGGTGTGCTAAAATAAACTTTTGGGTCATTCAGGGACTAAAAGTGTCAAAAAAAAATGCACAAGGTTGCATTTTCGCGCATAACTTACGGTCTGAACACATCCGGACATCCAAAAATTTATGTAAGCACTAAAATATTTTAGTTTAGTGTTTGGCATGAGAAAAATCCATTCGTCACGCAATTTGGATCGTTTTTCACGCTTATGCGCATTCCGTCGTAATTAACCGAACAACGCGATTGTACGGCTAAACGAACCGACATCCGGCATATTTTTGAGCATGTTTCATGTTCCCTATACTTTAACATCCTTTTGAAGCTTAAAAATGGGCTTGACAGGTGTTAGAAGTGCCAAAACACGACGATACGCGCTCAGGAACCAAAACTGCAAAACTGCAAAAAAAAAATAAAAAAATAAAAAAATGCAGCAAAAAGCCATTTTAAACATAAGTTAGCAGCCCCTAACACTTCCCAAAGGTCAAGTGCCACATGTTAATCTCCTATGGTGGCCAAAATTAGTTACCACAACATTTTGACAAGTGTACGGCCTAGATCGTGCCCCCTTTTCCAAGAAACGATCCTAACGGTTGTGGGTTTACTATAAATACCCAACCCATTTTCACTCATTCCTCACTAGAATCTGATCTAAAAGACTCTAAGTTGAAACCATTGTTTCATACCTGAGTTATTTGGATCTAGATTAGCATTCGGGGACCTTTCGTAAGTATTCTTTCGTTCTTTTATCGCTTTCGAGTCCGAAAGTCAAACTTTGTTTGACTTTCTGCATTGACCAGTTTATGGTCGATGCGAAGTTCGTTTGAACTTCATAACGTGAGCGTGATCACGATGGTTATAGTCCCTAGTGACTATACCTACTGATTACCACGTTATCTAGGCTCAGTGACGAGTCATAGTTTCGGTCAGAATACGTATTCTTGCGTATTTTGTAACCAAACTACTTATGGGTATCAAAACCGTTTGTTTTGATACCAAACCTATTTTCTAAACTTAGTTAAGCATGTTTTAACATGCTTTGCTCGTCACTTTTAGTTGTGCTTGTATAGGGTCGTAAGGTAAGCGATCTAAACGATCGCTTATACTTTCGAACCCGACCCATTTGGTCGATCATTAGGATCCGACCAAATACATTAGGTGACCATAGTATATAGGGAATAACCCTCTGAGGTTATACCTTATGGTCGCTACGTTTAAGTAGTTGTATGATAGGTAATTTATATGCCTTAGGTAAATTACCAAAATACCCCTTTATGCCAAAATTCATTTTTAAACATATGTAACATAACTTTTGACATCTAAACTGATTTGACAACCATATTAGACATGTTAAGGCATATATTACTTGTCATAGGACTAGTTAGGCGGTCCGAACGCGTTTCACGCGAACGACGCGTTAAAGTAGCATAAGCTACCTAAACGGGTCGTAATGGGTCACAAGCACTTAGGATAGGTTTCATTTAGTATGTAGGCTTTGTTAAACCATACTACATGAGTTCCCATACTCATTTGGTTTACGAACCCTCATTCTATCCGATCTTCCGATTTAGGTCCGGTTTATTAATGTAGTTACCTATATTAGGTGCCGCTTGATATTCCGAGATCTCTAGCATTGCTTGGTGGTTATCTTAGGACTTCTGAGCAATCTCAAGTGAGTACATAGACCCCTCTTTTACTGTTTTCCAAACGTTTTGGGGTGAAACACATGTGCCTACTTGTTACTTTCATGCTTTCCTGTTCTCACATCATATACATGCTATGTTTGTTAGTACATTATAGTACATGATTTCATTACATTTCATGCTATGTATGTCCATTGTGTGCATACTTAGTACATTGTTTTACATTACATTTCTGCTATGTATGTTAACTGATAGCATGCTAGTACATTGTTTTCATATAACATGTTCACTTTTGCTATGACATTTGGTTTGCACAAACGAGACTATTATACGTTCATTAACATTAGCTACGCCGCTCGGTAGTAAGTACTGGTACCATAGGACTTGACAAATCCCATTCCTGACATCCCGGGTTTGTTTGGATGTAAGGAATGACTGAATCCGAAAACATTTCTTTTGATAACCTTGACTGAAAGGGTTATCCGACTGTCTCAAGGCTTGAATGTATGCGTTAACTCACCACATAAATGTTTGTATCAATGTAACATGCATTACTTTACAAAACATAACTTTTTGATATATTCAAATTACTTGGTTTTGTACATTTCTACATTTGGACTATTTGACAATACTTTACTTACAAGACATAACATTTTTTATACATTACTTGACTACTTTTGGACTTATAAACATTTGACATGGCTTATATAAGGACTTTTGACTATTGGTTTAAACATAGACTTTATACATTGGTGGTTTGTTTAAGTGATTTAAGTAACGAGGCATGTGTAATATGATACAAGCATGGTGGATACGCCGCTAGTACTTCCTATATATAAGTGTTTGTATGGTATTACATATTGTAGCGTTATTTAAATCATTTCAATTTGGACATATGACATTTTATACAAATAACATACTTTTCACAAGACATTGTTTTACAAAACAACTTATCGTATACAAACTCATTTTACTTGGTTATTTATTTAACCATACTTTATGATCTTATTTATACATATCATCTGATATTATCGTTTTTCAAATGATTTACAAGACAAAACAATTTACAAGGTTCATGACTAAACATTTTCTTAAACTTAAGTCATGAATCCTATTTTCACAAACTTATGTATCTCACAGGCATTTTTATGCTGACGTACCTATTTTCACATGTGTTTTCAGGAGCTTTTCCATAGGATGTTGATCAGGACACTAGGGCGGACCTGTGCCTTAGAGACTAAAAACGATGATAGGCTTTGTTTAATTATGTTATAAACTCTGTATTTCCTGTGTTAAGACAATGTAACTCTTGTTTTATAAATAAATACAACTTTGTATGCCATGGTTATGAAACAATTAATTCTGTTACAACACTCCCCGACGTTTTCCGCCACGTCTTGTATGCTATACGTGGTCGGGGTGTGACAGAAGAGTTGGTATCAGAGCCAATGGTTATAGGGAATTAGGTTATTAGTAATGCTTTGACCTAGACTATAACCTTTCTAGGACCCTAACACAAGTTGTCTTGTGTTTAGATTTTAAAACATGTACATCACCTATCCTTAGGTGATTATCAAAACAAGAAACCAAATTTTTTGAAACGATTTTTGAAAAACAATCATCTGTTTTTGGATGATTTATTACAAGGTTTTGAACCCTCTTTTGTAAGGTTTTGAACCCTTCCAGTTTGACTAAATTTTTGGCCTCGTGCCTTCAAATTTTCAAAATCTCGTCAACGTTTTGGGTTTTAAATAATGTGAACACGTGCAAACTGGAAGAGTGAATGCCTGTATTCTGGGTTTTCTGTCTAGGCAAGCACTTCGTATACATCTCATCAGACGCGAGACCAGTTGTGCTTACCTGGGAATTCTTGGGATGAGTGTTCACTTATAGGCGAGCATGTCTTCATGATACATTATTTTCGATCCATTTACTTTGATTAGTCACTGTGCGTCGTTTGTTTGCTTGGTAATGCGGACAAATGACCACCATCTTTGTGTTTGTTAATTTTGTTTCATCTCATTCTTTTCATCCAATCCTCTCACTCGTTTCCTTTCATGTTTTTCCTCTTTTAGAATGCCTCCTCGACGCGAACACCAGATAGCAACTGCCGAACTGGCAGAAATCATTTCGGAGCAGATGGCTGCTCAGTTCCCAAATCTCTTTGCTCAATGGCACGCAGCCAACAACAACAACAATGCTCCATGCAAATACAAGGATTTTAACTCGGCTAAACCACTCAAGTTTAGTGGTTCTAAGGGAGCGACTGGGCTTCTTCAATGGTTTGAGAGCATTGAGAATACTTTCCGCTACGTGCAGTGTCCGGATAATCGCAAGGTCGAGTTTTCTTCGAGCGTGTTTCAGAAGAGGGCTCTCACATGGTGGAATGGGGTTATGAGATATCGGGGTGCAGAAGTTGCTCTAGCGCAAACTTGGGCTGAACTTAGGGCCCTTATGATGAGAGAATTCTGTCCTCGTCATGAACAGCGAGCGTTGGAGAAAGAGTTTGAGGACTTGAAACAAGACAGTGGCGAGCACAGGGCTTATACTGATAGGTTTGAAGAGTTGAGTCTGCTTTGCCCAACTATGGTTACCCCACTCGACAAGGCTATCGAAAGATACATCGATGGCCTACCTGACTCGGTACAAGACATCATTACTGGTAGTAACCCTGCCACACTACGTCAGGCGATCGAGTTATCAGCGACATTGACTGAGTCGCAGATTCGAAAGGGGAAGCTGCACAAAAAGGGTGACAAGGGTAAGAAGCAGGTTTCTGATAAGGAAGATAGCAAGAAAGGTCAAAACAAGAAGGGAAAGAATTCTGGAGGGTCTAGGAAGCGGAAGGCTTCCCAAAACTATGCTGTTACTGCACAGGCTCAAGCTGCACCAAATCAGCCTGCGCAACCACTAGCCAAGAAGCCTTATCTTGGCAATGCACCTTTGTGCAACAGGTGTAACGGCCATCATCAACCACACCTCCAGTGTCGTCAGTGCACCAACTGCGGAAGGCCTGGTCATCTTGCTGCCACCTGCCGCATTCCTGTTAACCAGAACCAGGCAGTTCAGAACCCGGCTCAACAGGTTGCTCGGCCTCTTGCTCAGCAACAAGGTCAAGCTGCACGACCTCATTATCCTCCTGGTTCATGCTACAATTGTGGGGATCTGACCCACTACAGGAACCGGTGCCCAAGACTAGCCAACCAGAATCAGAATGTGAACCCGAATCAGGCTCAGGCTCGAGGACGAGCTTTTAACTTGAATGCCCAAGAGGCGCAGGCGGATGATAACGTGGTGAACGGTACGTTCTTTATTAATAATCAGCCTGCATTTGTTCTTTTTGATTCGGGTGCCGACAAGAGTTTTGTGTCATTGTCTTTTGAGCCTATGCTTCGCGTGTCTAGAACAAAACTAGGTAAACCTTTGACAGTAGAAGTTGCTAGTGGTGAACCCATTGTTCTTGATTCTGTTCTTCACAACTGCCAGTTGAATCTTAACGATCATTTTTTTCCAATCGACCTCACGCCTATGCAACTTGGAAGCTTCGACGTCATAGTGGGTATGGATTGGTTATCTAAGCATCGCGCAGAGATAGTTTGTTCTGAGAAGATTGTTCGTGTGCCGCTTTCGACAGGCGAGATCCTACAGGTTCAAGGTGAGAAACCTGCCGGTGGTCTCAAACTCATGTCTTGTTTTAAAAGCTCGGAAGTATCTGCGGAAGAACTATGTGGCTTTCTTAGCACATGTTACAGCAGATAAAGGCAAGGGTAAGTCTATTTCAGATATTCTTGTCGTTCGGGATTATTCTGAAGTTTTCCCTGAAGAGTTACCTGGTCTACCTCCAGCACGCCAAGTCGAGTTCCGTATTGATCTCGTACCTGGTGCAAATCCCATTGCCAGAGCTCCATATCGTCTTGCACCATCTGAGATGCAAGAGTTGTCTAAGCAGCTTCAGGAGCTCTCTGACAAAGGTTTTATCCGTCCTAGCTTTTCACCCTGGGGTGCTCCCGTTCTTTTTGTCAAGAAGAAGGATGGATCTTTTAGGATGTGTATCGATTATCGTGAGCTTAACAAGCTTACCATCAAAAATCGATATCCCCTACCTCGCATAAATGATCTCTTTGATCAGCTACAGGGCGCTTCTTATTTTTCAAAGATAGATCTACGTTCCGGATATCATCAACTTCGGGTGCATGAAGAAGACATTCCCAAGACAGCGTTCCGTACTCGTTATGGGCATTATGAATTCACAGTCATGCCATTCGGTTTGACTAATGCTCCTGCTGTTTTCATGGACTTAATGAATAGGGTCTGCAAACCTTATTTGGATCAGTTCGTCATTGTTTTTATTGACGACATCTTAATCTACTCCAAGACGCGAGCTGATCACGAGCAACATCTTCGTCTTACTCTGGAACTCCTAAAGAAAGAGCAACTTTTCGCCAAATTCTCCAAGTGTGAATTCTGGCTTAAAGAAGTTCAATTCTTAGGACATATTATCAACGAACAAGGTATTCATGTGGATCCCTCCAAGATCAGTGCGATCAAGGATTGGGATACGCCTACTACTCCTACTGAGATTCGGTCTTTTCTTGGTCTAGCGGGTTATTACCGCCGCTTCATTGAGAACTTCTCAAAGATTGCAGTTCCTCTAACTGCTCTAACTCAGAAGAAAATGCCCTTTGAGTGGGGATTCAAACAAGAGGAAGCTTTTCAACACTTGAAGCAGAAACTTTGCGACGCGCCTGTTCTGACTTTGCCTGAGGGCAATGATGATTTCGTTGTTTATTGCGATGCATCTAAACTGGGTCTTGGCTGTGTTCTTATGCAAAGGAACAAAGTCATAGCATATGCATCGAGGCAGTTGAAGATACATGAGAAGAACTACACCACTCATGATCTTGAGTTGGGTGCAGTTGTTTTCGCTCTAAAGATCTGGAGACACTATTTGTACGGTACAAAATGTGTGGTTTTCACGGACCACAAAAGTCTTCAGCATATCTTCAACCAGAAAGAACTCAACATGAGGCAACGACGTTGGGTTGAGCTTTTAAACGACTATGACTGCGAAATTCGCTACCATCCTGGTAAGGCGAATGTCGTGGCTGATGCATTGAGTCGTAAGGAACGTACTAAACTTCATTGTGTACGTGTTCAATCTGTTATTCAAGCTCGATCCGATATCCAAGCACGCATTTCTCAGGCTCAACAATCTTGTGTTTCACAAGGTTTAATGGATAAGGAATTTCCCTATCACATAACGCCTGCTTTGGAACTGAAGGACAATGGATCGTATTACTTCATGGACCGTTTATGGGTCCCAAGCCAGGATGATCTTCGTACCTTGCTTATGAATGAAGCCCATAAGTCGCGTTATTCTATTCATCCGGGCTCAGATAAGATGTATAAGGATCTTCGTATTCAGTATTGGTGGCCTGGTATGAAGAAAGACATTGCCTTATACGTATCAAAATGCCTTACTTGTCTTAAGGTTAAGGCTGAACATCAGCGTCCTTCTGGTTTATTGGAGCAACCAGAGATCCCAGTTTGGAAATGGGAAAACATTACTATGGATCTTGTTACTAAACTTCCGCGCACAAAGAAAGGGCATGATGCCATCTGGGTAGTTGTTGATCGTCTTACTAAGTCAGCGCATTTCTTGCCAATCCGTGAGGATTTTCCTGCTGACAGACTTGCTCAAATCTATGTGGATGAAATTGTAGCTCGACATGGTGTTCCTTTGAACATCATTTCTGACAGAGATGCTCGTTTCACTTCTCATTTTTGGAGAACCATGCAATCTGCTATGGGGACCCAACTTAATCTGAGCACAGCTTATCATCCGCAAACGGATGGTCAATCTGAGAGAACAATCCAGACTCTGGAGGATATGCTTAGAGCTTGTGTGATCGATTTTGGTGGTAGTTGGGATTCACATCTTAAGTTGATTGAATTCTCCTACAACAACAGTTATCACACCAGTATCAAAATGGCTCCTTTCGAGGCTCTCTATGGTCGAAAATGTCGTTCACCGGTCTGCTGGAATGAGATCGGCGAGGCTCAACTTACTGGACCTGCCCTCATTTTGGAGACTACTGACAAGATCAAGAAAGTTCGTGAAAACCTTCAGACAGCTAGAAGCCGTCAGAAGAGTTACGCGGACCCAAAACGCAAGGCCTTGGAATTTCAAGTCGGTGATCGAGTATTACTTAAGGTCTCACCTTGGAAAGGTGTGATCAGATTTGGAAAGAAAGGAAAACTTGCACCTAGATACGTTGGACCATTCAAGATCGTCGAAAGAATCGGAAAGGTAGCCTACAGACTTGAGTTACCTCCTGAACTTGGAAATGTTCATCCAACTTTTCACGTATCCAATCTCAAGAGGTGTTTAGCTGATGAGAACCTCCACATACCACTTGACGAAATTCGTGTTGGTAAAACACTGAAATTTGTTGAGAAGCCAGTGGAAATCATGGAACGTGAAGTCAAGTGGCTCAAACGTAAGCGCATTCCTTTGGTCAAAGTTCGTTGGGAAGCTAAACGTGGATCCGAGTTTACTTGGGAACGCGAAGATCAAATGAAGGCGAAATATCCGCATCTTTTTCCACGAGTTTCCTCTAAATAAATTTCGGGACGAAATTTCCACAAGTAGGGGAGACTGTAACATCTGTGCTTGTAATCATTATGAACAGTTCTATTATCAATAAAACAATGTTATTTGATCCCAATGTTTGTTTGGTTGTGTTTTACATTTTTTCATGTTTTGACTTTTATTCATTTTCAAACTCTATATCGCTTTCTGGAGAGTTATACGCAAACTGGTGCGTAAACGTAACCAGTTTAACACGAAAAATACTCCGGAACATCATCATATACTTAACATACCTTAAATAACCTTTACATAACTTAGAAATAAGTTTTGAAGGCTTTGGTATGGCAAAAACAAGTTAATTCGCTTACAGGGACTAAACTTGACAAACTACGAAAGTATGCCAATTTGAACTGTAACAGACATTCTGGAACATGACCATAAGTTAAACACACCTTAAATATCCTTTACATAGCTTAGAAATAGGCTTTGAGGTGTTCGGTGTGCTAAAATAAACTTTTGGGTCATTCAGGGACTAAAAGTGTCAAAAAAAAAAATGCACAAGTTTGCATTTTCGCGCATAACTTACGGTCTGAATACATCCGGACATCCAAAAATTTATGTAAGCACTAAAATATTTTAGTTTAGTGTTTGGCATGAGAAAAATCCATTCGTCACGCAATTTGGATCGTTTTTCACGCTTATGCGCATTCTGTCGTAATTAACCGAACAACGCTATTGTACGGCTAAACGAACCGACATCCGGCATATTTTTGAGCATGTTTCATGTTCCCTATACTTTAACATCCTTGTGAAGCTTAAAAATGGGCTTGACGGGTGTTAGAAGTGCCAAAACACGACGATACGCGCTCAGGAACCAAAACTGCAAAACTGCAAAAAAAAATATAAAAAAAATAAATAAATAAAAAAATGCAGCAAAAAACCATTTTAAACATAAGTTAGCAGCCCCTAACACTTCCCAAAGGTCAAGTGCCACATGTTAATCTCCTATGGTGGCCAAAATTAGTTACCACAACATTTTGACAAGTGTACGGCCTAGATCGTGCCCCCTTTTCCAAGAAACGATCCTAACGGTTGTGGGTTTACTATAAATACCCAACCCATTTTCACTCATTCCTCACTAGAATCTGATCTAAAAGACTCTAAGTTGAAACCATTGTTTCATACCTGAGTTATTTGGATCTAGATTAGCATTCTGGGACCTTTCGTAAGTATTCTTTCGTTCTTTTATCGCTTTCGAGTCCGAAAGTCAAACTTTGTTTGACTTTCTGCATTGACCAGTTTATGGTCGATGCGAAGTTCGTTTGAACTTCATAACGTGAGCGTGATCACGATGGTTATAGTCCCTAGTGACTATACCTACTGATTACCACGTTATCTAGGCTCAGTGACGAGTCGTAGTTTCGGTCAGAATACGTATTCTTGCGTATTTTGTAACCAAACTACTTATGGGTATCAAAACCGTTTGTTTTGATACCAAGTCTGTTTTCTAAACTTAGTTAAGCATGTTTTAACATGCTTAGCTCGTCACTTTTAGTTGTGCTTGTATAGGGTCGTAAGGTAAGCGATCTAAACGATCGCTTATACTTTCGAACCCGACCCATTTGGTCGATCATTAGGATCCGACCAAATACATTAGGTGACCATAGTATATAGGGAATAACCCTCTGAGGTTATACCTTATGGTCGCTACGTTTAAGTAGTTGTATGATAGGTAATTTATATGCCTTAGGTAAATTACCAAAATACCCCTTTATGCCAAAATTCATTTTTAAACATATGTAACATAACTTTTGACATCTAAACTGATTTGACAACCATATTAGACATGTTAAGGCATATATTACTTGTCATAGGACTAGTTAGGCGGTCCGAACACGTTTCACGCGAACGACGCGTTAAAGTAGCATAAGCTACCTAAACGGGTCGTAATGGGTCACAAGCACTTAGGATAGGTTTCATTTAGTATGTAGGCTTTGTTAAACCATACTACATGAGTTCCCATACTCATTTGGTTTACGAACCCTCATTCTATCCGATCTTCCGATTTAGGTCCGGTTTATTAATGTAGTTACCTATATTAGGTGCCGCTTGATATTCCGAGATCTCTAGCATTGCTTGGTGGTTATCTTAGGACTTCTGAGCAATCTCAAGTGAGTACATAGACCCCTCTTTTACTGTTTTCCAAACGTTTTGGGGTGAAACACATGTGCCTACTTGTTACTTTCATGCTTTCCTGTTCTCACATCATATACATGCTATGTTTGTTAGTACGTTATAGTACATGATTTCATTACATTTCATGCTATGTATGTCCATTGTGTGCATACTTAGTACATTGTTTTACATTACATTTCTGCTATGTATGTTAACTGATAGCATGCTAGCACATTGATTTACATGACTTTTCTGCTTTGTATGTTAACTTAGCATACTTAGTACATTGTTTTCATATAACATGTTCACTTTTGCTATGACATTTGGTTTGCACAAACGAGACTATTATACGTTCATTAACATTAGCTACGCCGCTCGGTAGTAAGTACTGGTACCATAGGACTTGACAAATCCCATTCCTGACATCCCGGGTTTGTTTGGATGTAAGGAATGACTGAATCCGAAAACATTTCTTTTGATAACCTTGACTGAAAGGGTTATCCGACTGTCTCAAGGCTTGAATGTATGCGTTAACTCACCACATAAATGTTTGTATCAATGTAACATGCATTACTTTACAAAACATAACTTTTTGATATATTCAAATTACTTGGTTTTGTACATTTCTACATTTGGACTATTTGACAATACTTTACTTACAAGACATAACATTTTTTATACATTACTTGACTACTTTTGGACTTATAAACATTTGACATGGCTTATACAAGGACTTTTGACTATTGGTTTAAACATAGACTTTATACATTGGTGGTTTGTTTAAGTGATTTAAGTAACGAGGCATGTGTAATATGATACAAGCATGGTGGATACGCCGCTAGTACTTCCTATATATAAGTGTTTGTATGGTATTACATATTGTAGCGTTATTTAAATCATTTCAATTTGGACATATGACATTTTATACAAATAACATACTTTTCACAAGACATTGTTTTACAAAACAACTTATCGTATACAAACTCATTTTACTTGGTTATTTATTTAACCATACTGTATGATCTTATTTATACATATCATCTGATATTATCGTTTTTCAAATGATTTACAAGACAAAACAATTTACAAGGTTCATGACTAAACATTTTCTTAAACTTAAGTCATGAATCCTATTTTCACAAACTTATGTATCTCACAGGCATTTTATGCTGACGTACCTATTTTCACATGTGTTTTCAGGAGCTTTTCCATAGGATGTTGATCAGGACACTAGGGCGGACCTGTGCCTTAGAGACTAAAAACGATGATAGGCTTTGTTTAATTATGTTATAAACTCTGTATTTCCTGTGTTAAGACAATGTAACTCTTGTTTTATAAATAAATACAACTTTGTATGCCATGGTTATGAAACAATTAATTCTGTTACAACACTCCCCGACGTTTTCCGCCACGTCTTGTATGCTATACGTGGTCGGGGTGTGACACAAATACACTAATGATCCTTTCCTTATATAACTAGCTGTTTTCATCATAGTGATGAATTTCGTGGATCTAAAGGGTTTATCTCATTTAATTGTGATCTTTTCACCATTTGGTGAATTTACTTGGATTGACTTTTGATCACATAAAACACTGGCTTTATTGGCTACTAACCAATCCATTCCTAATACAACATCAAATCCTGCTAGGTTCTTTGGGTAAAGGTTTGCAATAAACTTTTGATTTAAAAATTCTATTCTTGCTCCCTGCAAGATTTCAGTAATCTTAATGGTTTCCCCATTTGCTGTTTCTACTAAACATTCTTGTGGGAGTTTAGTTAATGTTTGATTGAGAAGTTTGCAAAATGAAGTATTAATAAAACTTTGGTTTGCATCAGAGTCAAATAATACTTTAGCAAAAACATCATTAACTAAAAACGTACCGGCGATCACATCCGAGATCATTTCGGCTTCTTCTGCAGTCAGAACAAATGCCCTAGCATTTTTAGTAGCCTTGTTGTTTACGGCTGGAGCTATCTTTGGACAGTGTGGCTTGATGTGCCCTTTTTCTCCACAGTTGA
Source organism: Helianthus tuberosus (assembly GCA_030545235.1). Taxonomy (NCBI): domain Eukaryota; kingdom Viridiplantae; phylum Streptophyta; class Magnoliopsida; order Asterales; family Asteraceae; genus Helianthus; species Helianthus tuberosus. The sequence continues at coordinate 86,149,701 of CM060412.1, read as the reverse complement.
AGCACACTCCATTACTAGGTTTCTTCCTACAATCTTCTTCCTTGTGTCCTGGTATCTTGCAGAAATTGCAGTAAGTGGAGCATCTTCCTGAATGCTTCTTCTTGCAGGCCTTACAGTAAGGTGCAGAGGGAGAACCTACATTTTTCCCACGGTTGGAATTTCCATAGCGGAATTCTTGGGTAAGTCTTTGAGCTAGGTTCATCCTCTGGTCCTCTTCTCGCATACGTACTAATTCATCAGTCAAGGTGTATGCTAGTTATACAGCTTCTTGTATGGTTTGAGGTCTAGCTGCCTTGACTATATGCCTAATCTCACCGATTAATCCCCATATGTAACGGGAGATTAATACTGGTTCTGGTGATGCAAGGGTTGGCACTATTCTAGCATATTCAAAGAATGTAGTAGTGTAACCCTTACCATCTACTCCAGTCATTCGAAGGTTTAAGAACTTATTCGCTATCTGTTCCTTTTCATTCGGAGGACAAAATTTCCTTCCCACCATGTTCTTAAATTCCTCCCATTCCATATTGTAAACCCTATCACTTCCCCTAGACTGGAGGATAGTGTTCCACCATTCTAAGGCTGAGTTCTTAAACAGATTGGAAGCAAACATTATCTTATTCTCTTCTGCACACTTGCTTATTTTCAAGACTGCCTCAGTCTTTTCTATCCAGCGTAGAGTTGCAATGGGTCCTTCATTGCCCGAGAATTCTATTGGTTTACAGGACCAGAATTCTTTATAAGAACAACCATAAGACATGGTTCTTCTTCTTTTGGGAATGGGCACTTGAAGTATAGGTCCATTGTTTACGTTGTCTTCTGGTTCAGTAGGTCACTTACTACCATTATTACTTTTATTGTCTGCTTCCTTAACCGTTTTGATAATATATGGCATTGCATCTATAATCCCTTGTGCCACTGTGTGTTGGATGACACTGTTATCCACTTGATTTCCATTATTATTGTTATTCTGGTTATCGTTATTCTGGTTTTCCTGTTTCACTTCGTTGTCCATCTGAATTTTAAACATTCACCACATATTAATATCACAAAATAATATTTAATATAATCAATCACACAACAAGCATATTGATCAAAATCGTCGAACATTGCGACCTTTACTCTATTTTATATTATGCATCTATATCTATTACAAATACAACGGGAATTAAAATACAATACTAGTATGCATCCATAATTGTTACCTAGACATTACATATATATATATATATATATAATTACTATTATTACTAATGATAGTGGTTCATTCAAAAGTCCATATTACGCTCGTCATATTTCCAGACGAGTCGTTCCCCTATCTGCCTCATCCTTTCACTTCCTTCTAAAATCTCCTCACCAATGGTTCGGAGTTCTTGCACATTCTCAATGCTCATGGGTGGTGCAGGTGCTGGTATTGGGTTTGGGAATTGGGGCATAGGTTCCTCAAGTGGGTAAGGGTTCTCTAGAATTTCCCTGATGAATTGGTCGTTATCATAATATGGGTCCAGGGGGTCCAGGTTTGGGTAGGCTGCTAGGTTTGGCATGGGTTCGTCTGGTACTGGGTAGCGTTGTTCATAGTCCCTATGGTCATGAAACCATTGGTCATAGTCTGGGGGATGGGGTGCTGGTACTCTAGGTATTTCTGCTGGGTCAAAATCAGGCGTTGGAATTTGGTCTACAGGGTTTGGTTCCAAATCCATAGGTTGTGTGGGAAATAGTGGTAATGGTTGGGGTGCTATGATTTGTTCCAGATTAGGGTCTGCAACTGTAGTTGCTAAGATATGAAAATTTGCTACACTCCTATTGAGCATATCCTGAGTGTGAGCATTTTTTTTCTATTCGCGGCTGCTAAAGCACGCTGCTGCTGAAGTTTTCTCATCCTTTTCCTACATTCATGGGCTCCTCTGCTGAACCATCCTCTTTTCTTAAGAGGGAATGGCTCTTCAGATTGCGCTTTGAACACGAAAATCCCATCTTCAGTGTCAGCCCAATACCCTGAGAAGGTAGGCTGTGAAGAGGTGCCTTCATCCCTAGGTGAGCTGGACAACTGACGATAAGCGTCTGAAGGTCCTTGGTCGCTCATACTGTAAACTAACAAATTGTTAAATAACACAAAACAATAATATACATATATGCACGTAGTTCCGTAGATAATTTCCTAACATTTTGAATAATATCTTGGTTTCAGCGGAACACTTCTGTGGTTGAATCAGTGGCTTAGCTCTGATACCACCTTCTGTCGCAACCCCCGTCCCCTAGTTACCCGGGAACGGGCGGCCGTGGCCAGTTTCAGTGGTATCGGTGGTTATCAGTTTGGCAGCGGAGATTTACATCAGGACCGTAGTTAGGAAATATTTTATCAGAGTAAAATACCATACTTTTATAATATTAAACACATGGGAAATTCCCAAGTTTCCAGTACACACATTTTCATAGGGATAAACCCTATTTTATTTAAATAAAACATCTCTTTATTTAGGTAACTTTTATAGCCATTTTTCCAAGCCTTCAGTGCTGTCCAGCTGCCTTCTATTTGGCTTTCACATTTTGTTACCTGAAACACGTTTAAAAACATTTTTTCAGTGGGAAATACTGGTGAGTGAATCCCAGTTTAATCAAGATAAGTAAAACCATTTACAGCATTGAGGGCGGTCGCGCAATTACATTTGTTTATTTTCTACTTTAATTACCACCCACGGTACTGTCAACCCGACTTGTGGTCATGTTACTATTCACAATGTAGTAACAAATTTTGTATACAAAACCCCAACATACCGACGATAATTGTAGAATACAAATACTCAATAATTGTTTAATATAATGTAAAACATTTGAGGTTTTGTAAAAACAGTTTGCAAAAAGGAGATTTCTCACATTGCTATCTTAGGGTTTTCCTTTGTGATTTCCTGGTGATTATCTATTAATTACACAATGCACACGCGTTAGTATAATAACCCAATATTTACGTTAGTAATACCCTCCCGAGACAGAATTCCAACGGCTACTCGGGCAGAACCACGACAGCCGTTATGGAACCCTAGATCAATCGAGCAGCGTATCTAATACATAACCGGGGATTATGATACTTACAACGAGGCAGAACTTCGTTATTTAGGGGGCTATTATGCCCGGGAATTATGTATACTACGCAGAAATTGAGAGAGAAATGAAAGTTGTGGGCGAATTGGACTGAGGGCCGATCGAATCCATTTATAGGGCTGATTAGGCACTTCGTCGCACCCCGCGTAAGCAGAAGGCTTAGCCTTCGTGGGCCGCGACATAGGGGTGTAGGGCGTAGGCTTGCTGATTTGCCAACTGTAGACCTAACACGAGCCTGCCACGTGGCAGCTCAGGGTGTCATTGCGTAGCAAGGTTGTCGCGCCCCGCGTAAGATCCTTAAGGGGTCTTCACGGGCCGCCTGGGATCATTAAAAATTGTTTTTAATTAATTTTTGTAAAAATAAAGTTATTCCGGACCATTTCTCGCATACGGGTTGTTATATAATCCAACCCTACGTATTGCATACGTAGGGGGACTCGTAACCTACGTTAGGCAAAACGAGACTCGTGAAGCCTTTTGCCTAACCAGTCTCCTCGCTATACTTGGTCTCATATTTGTTGTAACAACCAAGAATAACATGTTATTATCAAATCCCATGAACAACTTATTACTAGTTTTCATTCAGTTATTAATTATATTTGTTATAACTTTCTATTTAAATATTTATCTGTATATGTTTTTTTTTTAATAATTTTATTAGTTTGTTATTACTGATTTACCTTTGTTTTTATTATCACTGTTATTTTATTAATTTTTTAGTTTATTGAAACGATCAAGCTAATGACTAAAAAAAACTATGTATAACTTTTATAATTGTAGCATTCATAGAGTGATAGAGACGGTCGATATGTGTAACATAATCAAATTCCTAAGGACATAAATTAGGTAAAAACTATAGGTTGGGTAAAAAATTAAGGTAGAAAACTTTTTACTATCACGTCTTTTTATATATTCCCTTCAACTAATATATCGTAAAAATTTGGAATGGAGGGAAGGTTAAAGTACAATAACACGATAACGTTGGGTACACTATCAACAGAAATTTTGGTGTTAGAAATCTCTACGGCTCCACCATTATACATACTACATATATACAGATTTGTATATATAAATATGCATATCGGCTTATACTTGGATCTATCTGGATGTATAGAATTAACCCTACACGTGACTTCTCTTTAGTTCCAAACCAAAGTGGACTTCTAAAGTGATTTCTAGATGGATATAAGTTTACCTGAAAGTAATTCAATCTAGAAGGTTGAATTTACTTTCGAAGTGGTTGGAAGTCCAATTTTGCTAGCTATGCCATGACCATGCTGCCCCTTTAGTTGAATTTGCCTGGTATTCATTTGAGTTCACCAATTAACACTCCAACCCGGATCCAATACCAATTAACATGGTCCCTTTTCACCCACCTTCACATCATCTCCACCTCATCATCTTCTTTTTCCTTTTGCTCTTCTCCCATCAACAAGAAATGGTTCCCTGTCCATCGTCATCCAATCATATCAAGAAAGAGAGAAAAAAAATGAAGAGAGAGATAGAGAGAATCAAGAGAGAGAGAGGGCTTCCGGGAGGTCGGGGAAAATTCCCTTGGCGCATAGTCACTTTTGTCATTTTAATCCAAAACTCAAACCTTTTGAATCTGAGTCCTTGTGGTTTCAATTTTGTTGCTATTTTCATTCAAAAGCAAAATCTAGTCAGATTTTCTAGTTAACATCCAGTTTTTTTTTTCCTCCCTTTTAATGAATGACAAAATAATCATATTTTTTTAAAATTTGTTACAATAAAACATTAAAAGACCATTTTGCCCTTCATTAAAAGGGAGGAAAAAGAAAAAAAACTGGATATTAATTAAAAAAATCTGACAACATTTAGATTTTGGATGAAATGACAACAAAATTGAACCGCATGGACTCAGATTCAAAAGGTTTGAGTTTTGGACTAAAGTGTCAAAAGTGATTAAACCCCAGATACCATTTTGGCAGTTTAGTCTGTTTAAAAAGAGTAAAAATACTCTTTTAGCCTCTGTGGTTTAGCCAGTTTAACCATTTCAGCAAAAAAAAAATTAACGTATCAAACCCCGATGCTGTATTTTATAACGATTTTGGCCCCTGACACTAACTTTGTTACTTTTTTTTGCAGTTAAATGTAAGGGTAATTATGTAATTATATACCTTAGGGGTTGTTTTTTATCATTATAAAGTTCTTTTAATACTTAAGAGATTATTAATGCAATTACTCAAGTTTTTTTTTATTATTTCGTTATTTTCACGATTATTATTCAACAAAGTATGTTATATATATATATGTATATATATATATATGTATATGTATTTTCATTAAGCGTTTGTTTTTATACTCGTCGTTTGTTTTTTTTAACCTTTGTTAAATCGTCTATCGTTTTTAAAATTATACATTTTTAAACCGTCTGTTTATTAGAATCGTTCTTTTTAAAGTTGTTTATCTGTTAAACAATTCATTTTAGATCGTTCTTTTTAAATCAATTTTTAACATTTTTAAACAATTCATTTTTTAAGTCATTAATTTTAAAAACGTTTCTTTTTAAATTGATCTTTTTAGAACCGTTTTTGAAATCGTTCATTTTTTTAAATTTGTATTTAGGTTACTTATAGCCGTTAGGGAAAAAACTTCAGAAAATGAATGATTTCAGAAACGAAGGAATTTAAAAAACGATTAATTTTAAATGAACGAGTAGCTTAAAAAACGAAGATTAAAAAAAAGGTAAGTTACACTTTTCGTCCTTTATGTTTGTATCGAATTGCAATGGATGACCTTTAACTTCAATAATTACAGCCACAGTCCTTTATTTGGAAAACTTATTACACCCTAGGTCCTTTAACACTAACAAGGTTAAATTTTTAAGTGAAATATGGCATGTGCATTGCACATGAGGGCGTTTATGTCTTTTTACCCCAATCTATTAAATTATATATAATAATTCATAAAACTCTCTCTCTCTCTCTCCTGTCTCTTTTCTCTCAAGTCTCTATCTCCACAACCATCAACATTATCATTCTCACGACCATTCACCAGCAGCATTAAGCACCATCAACCATCATAGGCTTTACCACCTTAAAGTCACCTTCAAACACACTGTACTCGTCCGGCAAACTCTCGTCGGAGAATCGACACACGTCGGAGTCGCTGGAAGTTCGTCCTCGTCGCTTCTCACTCGCAACCGGTATGAGATTTATATCATTCAATTCGGGTTTCAAAGGGGATCAAAACCCCCAACGTAACTAGTGTAATCAATGTTCGTGTAACTTGAATTTGATGTTAAAAACATCAAGGGTTTGGATTGGGAGGTCACGTTCTTGTAAAATAGTGTTTTTTTAGGTGATACTAAAAATGGGTGTTTTTTCTTTCTTTTTCTAGTTTGTATTTCTAGTGAATCCGCAGCTGCGAAACACGAATTCTCTCTCCTCGATCTCACAGTTATTTTTTCAGTTTTTATTTAACATATAATTTAGTTTCTCTCCAATAATTTGTAATGTTTGATATTTAAACTGATACAGATCTAAAACAAGAAACAACGCAGGGCAGTGGTCGTTGATGTTCTTGTTCCGTTCAAGTATACGGGAGGTCACGGGTTTGACCCGACTTCTCCGACCTGTTCGCTGTTGCTTTTTATTTGTTTGAATCTAGTAATTGTGAGGGATGGCCGGTTCAGTTTAAAACAAAAGGCAAATCCATTCAAGATGGAGATGCGATTCATTGGTTTTTGGTAGTAGGTGACGGCTGGTGCTGGTGGTTCGGTTAAGTTAGGCAGTTGTGGTAGGTGACGGGTGATGGTGGATGAGAGAAAGAGTAATGGATATATTAAAATGTTATTTTTTGTTTATGTTTATTTATTAAGAAACATTTTAATTAAAAGCATGAAATGACCAGAATACCCTTCATTGATTTAACTTAACTGAAAATTTTAACATTGTTAGTGCTAAAGGACGTAAGGTGTAATGAGTTTTAAAGAAAAGGACCGTGACTGTAATTATTGAAGTTAAAGGTCATCCATTGAAATTTGATACAAACATAAAGGACGAAAAGTGTAATTTACCCTTAAAAAATGACGTTTATAAAAAAAACAAAACCTTAAAAAATAAGTTAACAAGTGTAAGGTACTAAAAAACGCACGAGTTTAATAAACGAAAGGTTAAAAATATAGCGAATTTTGAATAAACAAACGGTCCAAAGAAATGGTTGATTTGAAAAAGGCTAAATAAAGTTTGAAAAATGAACGATTTTTTGCAAACTTTTTATTATAATGTTTTTATTTATATCTTACATGTCTTTTGTTTTTTATACACGTCGTTTTGTAAAATTTAAAACAATGAACAACTTAAAATAGTGAGTTGTTTAAAATTTTTTAAAAAATAAATAATTTTAAAAATAATGGTATAAAATAAAGTGTTTAAAAAAAATTTAAAAGACAAATGATTAAAAAAACGATTTTAAAAGCAAAATGTTTAAAAAGGAATAATTTAAAAAACGATAGATGGTTTAAACAAAATGTAAAAAAAATATATTTTTTAAAACGACTTTTAGAAAAACAAACGGTTAATAAAAGTACATATTTATTTGTAGGGAAAGGATCAAATAGGAAGTTTATTTTGGCTAGGAAGTGTAGGAAGCAATAAGATTAGGACATGTGACAACATTTAAAATAAAGAAAAATGGTATTTTAGTCAATCCAACCCTTTGTTCTTCCTTTTCAAAACCTAGTAACTTCAAAACCCCCCATTTTCAAAACCCACCATCTTCAACCATTTCTTTACTTTCTATCTCAATAATCACTACATTATAGTGCGATTTTCATCACCAATCAATGATTCAAACATCCGATCAACGTGTTCTTTAGCTTTTTTTTTTGAAGAAAACCCAGTTTAATTTCATACAAAATCTCGTTTTCTGGTGATTTTGAAGATAATCACTCGATCCGTTCGATTCGAGCGCTGATAAGTGTTTCAATCATTCAAAATTCGTCAATTGTTGAAGAAATTACTTCGATCCATGTAAGAAATTCTTTAATTTCATTTTTACGATCTGGGTTTTTGATTTAGTCATTGCGTTTTACTATCTTGGCGGGGGTCCGGGGGCAGCGCCCCTGGTAGCGGGGTCCCAGGGGCGGCAGCCCCTGGCGGGGTCCAAGGGGCAGAGCCACTGGCTGGGGTTGAATGCATTCGTAAACTGCATTGGTTCAGACAGTTCACAGCATAGACAAAACTATTGTCATTGTTCAATGCGTTTTAGAGAGAACACTTTCTTTGGTGTTTTTAGGCAATTGCGTTTTAGAACTAAAACATTTTTATGTGTTTTCTGGCCATTGCGTTTTAGAAAAACACATTCTTGAAGTGTTTTTGGTGCATTGCGTTTTAGGTAAAACACTTTTTAGGTGTTTTCAGTCAATTGCATTTTACAGAGAATAATTTCTTTTGTTTTTTAGGCAATTGCGTTTTAGAATGAGTCATTTATAAGTGTTTTCTGGCCATTGCATTTTACAAATAAGACATTTTTTTGTGTTTTTGGTGCATTGCGTTTTAGGTAAAACACATTTTTATGTGTTTTTAGTCCATTGCGTTTTAGAAAGTACATTTTCTTTTGAGTTTTTAGGCTATTGCGTTTTAGAAATAAGACATTTCTTTGTGTTTTCTGGCCATTGCGTTTTACAAATAAGACATTTATTTGTGTTCTTGGTGCATTGCGTTTTAGAAAAATGTCATTTTTAGGGTTTTTTTTTCATTGCGTTTTACGTAATTGGGGGTTTTTCTATTGCGTTTTACGCAACTGGTTTTTAATTTTTTTTTTGAAAATATAGCAATAGTATACTCGTTTTAAAGATAAAAAAACGCTCGTTTTTTTGGTGCAATTTTTATAAAAAATAATGTCGTATGAAATAGTTATTAACATTTAAAAAATGGGGGGAATTGGAGGAGAGAGAAACTATTGCCTTGCATTGACTAGAATACCCCTAAACAAACTTACGCGCCTCTTTTCTTCCCTTCAATTTCTATCATTTAATCTTAGCCCTTGATTAACTAAATGGATGGTCAAGATCACTTCCTAGCCTTCTTAGCCAAATAAACTTCCTATTGTATCTCCACCCTTTATTTGTATATTTAAAACGTATTTTGTTAAATAATAACCGTGAAAATAACGAAATAATAAAAAAAAACTTTAGTAATTGCAATAATAATCTCTTAAATATTAAAAGAACTTTGTAATTATCAAAACAGCCCCTAAGGTATATAATGACATAATTACCTTTACACTTAACTGCAAAAAAGTAACAAATTAGCGTTATGGGCCAAAACCGTTATAAAATGCAACCTCAGTGTCTCTGACATATTAAAAGATTCATTTTTGGGCTGAAATGTTTAAACTAACTAAACCATAGGGGCCAAAATAGTAATTTACTCATTAAAAAAATATGAATCTCATGAAAGGTTAAAGTTGTGGCTATTGCCCCTTTGTTTCCTACTAATTAGAATACGAATTGAAATTGCCACAATCGTTACCTTTGTCCTTTTTTCCTAGTAATTACGAACTGAAAGTTGATGAAAGCCATTCATTTGTCTTTATCAAGGGTCCATGATTATTTGGTTCATTTCGCACACAATTTCAATTTGGTATCGGATTCTGATTATGTTTGTGCTTTGGCTTGTCTTCGTGATACGATTCCAAGCTTTGACTTCAGCGGTTTCAGTAATAAGGACACCGCCCCCCCCCCCTAAAGCCCAACATGCATTGGCGAGTGCTCTTTTTAGTAAAATTGTCCACGAAATTGAAGTACAGTTTGACTTGACCGTTAAACAAAGAGCCGTTTTTGAGTGTCTCCGAGCACCACACGCACAAGATTTTCTTCTCGCTATACCTATAGATGAGTTAGGCTAGCATATGTCGCCGGTGGAGTACCGTACTATTCTTAAGTATCGCCTCATGATTCCTTTATTCCCAGTTGATGAGGTATGCCCAGTTTGTCATAAGGCGTGTTTGGATTTTTTTGGTGAGCATGCAGTTCATTGTAGAGAGCTTACGGGGTTCAAATACCGACATGATTTGGTTAGGGATGTCCTTTTTGACATATTCAGGTGCGCTGGCATTTCTGCTAAGAAAGAGGCACCCGTTAATTTCTTAACAGATCCGTTGGAAGGGAGATCTACCCTTCGACCAGCTGACATTCTGGTCTTTGGATGGGTAGGAGGAAAACACGCATGTGTGGATCTAACAGGGGTTTCCCCGCTTGTGGGCTTAGGGAGTAGTGCTTTCACAGTGGGTCAGGCTGCTTTAAAGGCTGCTTCGGGTAAAGTGATCAAGCATGAGAAAGCGTGCCTTGACAACCAGCACGTGTTTATCCCATTTGCTTTTGATACTTTTGGTTTTCTGGCGCCAGAGGCTGTGGACCTACTTAGTCGAGTTCAAAGGGTCATGCATAGTAATGTTATGACCCCGAGATCTATGGACGTAGTTTTTAAAAGGCTTAGTTTTGCTATTCAAAAAGGGGTAGCGGCGCAGCTTGTAGCCCGTTTACCAACTATCTCGATGTAAATTATTATTCTTTTAAATAAATAAAAAAAAACACTTTTGCTGTTGTATCGGATCTACTATATGTACACACACACATGTATGTATTTATTATTTTATACGACTTATATTATGAAGATTGAGAAGTAACTAACTAGTTGATTAGAGTTTAAGTCGGTTGAAATTTTATAACAATCCTTTTCATTTGGTTTTCATGGATTTGAATAAGTTAGTCAAAATTTATTAGTCACTCGTATAGTCATATTCACATAGGATGAGCAAAACAACTTGCGATTAATTACAGCAAGGTTTTGACTTTTTCATTAGTCAATTTAATTGTGCTTAACTAGTAATAATTACTGCCACACTTTGGTATTAGGCCACCGATTAAAGTGTAATGGAGTAATGGACTTTGATTGAGGTCAAACCATACCCCCATAAAAAGTAGATGATATTTGTTGTCTATTTTTTTCATAAGTATTTGGTGTGAGTATTTGAAATGTATTTTAGAGTCGTGTATATATCTATCTGTCTATATATATATATATATATATATATATATATGGGATGGATTATGAGAAAACTAGTTTAAACGAGAAAACAAAAAAACTAACTAAAAAAGCCTAAAAAACATACCATTTTTTTTAAATTTTTATAAAAAATCGCATGTTTTTATGCATGGAAAAAAAATTTCAAAAAAAAAACAAATAAATAAAAAAAGTTTTTTGTTGTATTGCACATAGGGCTGTAAACGAACCAAACGTTCGGCGAATAGTTCGTGAACCGTTTGGCGGGAAGTTTGTTTGTGTTCGTTCGTTTATTAAACAAACGAACACAAACAAGAAATTTCGTTCGTTTAGTTAAATGAACAAACATGAACAGAGATTGCGTTCGTCCGTTTATGTTCGTGAACGTTCGGTAACGTGTTCGCATGTGTTTGATTGTTCATTAGTGTTTTTAGTTTTTATATTTATTTGAATATATCATAAGTTTGACAAATTAAATATTTAATAAGTGTTAGTCTATTATATATTATGTTCATAGACGATTGTTTGTGTTCATGAACATTAGCTTGTGCTCATTTGTGTTCGTCAATGTTCGTTGCCTAAAATTAACAAACAAACACAAACGAACACGAACATGTTCATTTCCTTAACAAACGAACACAAACATAAAATCCCGTTCGATAAGCGTTCGTGAACGGTTCGCGAACATATATATTTTTTATCAAACGAACATGAACAAGTTCTTGTTCGTGTTCGTTCGGTTCGTTTACTATTACGGATATAGTGCACATGTGTAGTACACATATAATGCACATGTGCAGTACAACAAATTTTTTTTTTTTTGAAATTTTTTTTATATATAAAAACTAGCAATTTTTTTTTATAAAAAATGGTAAAAAAAAATTTGGTATGTTTTTTAGCTTTTTTTTTTAGTTCGTTTTCTCATTTATATGTAGTTTTCTCATGATCCTCTCCCTATATATATATATATATATATAGGATCACGCTAAAATGAGAACCACCTCGAGTTGTAAGAACCGCGAGAACTTTTTGATCCGAGCCTTGGTAGACCAAATTTTTTTTTCAGAAACGTAGATGCATGTATAAAAACAACATTTGTAAAAAAAAATTCAAAAAAAAAAAAATGTCGTGGGTGTAGTTTTGAGCAACACAAGTTTGTGTTTACGGGACCTGTAAATTTTCCGACCAGATTTACGGGTCCCGTAAACACAAACTTGTGGCGCTCAAAACTACACACACGACATTTTTTTTTTGAATTTTTTTTTACAAATGGTGTTTTTATACATGCATCTACGTCTATGAAAAAAAATTTGGTCCACCGCGCCCCCTACGGTGTAGTTCTCACGGTTCTTACAACTCGAGGTGGTTCTCATTTTAGCATTCCCCTATATATATATATATATATATATATATATATATATATATATAGGAGAAGGATCCACTAAAAAATGGATTTTGCCTAAGTATTGTAAGAATGATTGTGATGATGACATGTGACACTCTTAATAAGTAAGAATGAAGGACATTTTGGTACTTATAAATAGGAGTGAAAATGACATGCGCCACCCCTTATATTTTTTTTTAAATACAAAAAAAAAAAATCTACTACAAAAAAATCTAGCACAAAAAATCTAGTAAAACAAATATAGCACAAAAAATGTAATACAAAAAAATTTAGTAAAAAAAATATAGCACGAAAAAATTCAGCAAAAGTGACTTTTTGTTCTTAACCATCTCTTGGCTTCCAATAAACTTCGATCTTAATGCTTTCCATATTGAATAAGAAGTTCCACTGTGTTGCAATAAAACCAATATATCTTCTTTCACAGCTTGTTGTAGTAGACTTAACATCATTTTCTCATCTTTGTATTTCTTTCTATCTACAACACTAAGGTCTTTTATTGCTATTATCTCCTCATCATCAGTCATCGGCCTAACATATTTCGTCTCAACACATTCCCAAGCATCCAAATAATTTGCTTGTACCCAGTTTTCAAAACGTCATTCCCAACCTTTATACTCCTCAATGTTCATGAGCTTAGGCGGTTTTTGCATAGTCCCCGTTTCATTTTCCAGCATCGTGTTCTGTGCAAGAGTAATCGGGGTAACCGGAGTAGCGAATGCGTTGTAAAATTCCTCTTCCATGATTCGGTTTTCAAGAAATGTTCAAACACAGTTTTCAAACGAGATTACACTCTTAAACGAAATCCCACTTCAAACGAGATCACCTTGTTCAAACGAAATCCCTCTTCACACGGGATTACTTTCAAACGAAATTACACGGTTCAAACGAGATTATCCTTGAAACGAAATTACCCTAATTTCGTTTGAGGTAACACACTTTCAAACGGAATAAGGACTTTGAAGCGGAATTAGTGATTCAAGCGGAATCACTCAACCGAAATTACCTATTTCAAACGAAATTAATCGATCTTTCAAACGGAATACCGGTTTCAAGCGGAATTAAGGACTAATTCCGTTTGAAATGCTGCTGATGTCATCATTCTCAAACTGTTTTTGAAACGGAATTACCAATTTTATCAGTTTTAGATCGATTTTAAGTCTGAAACTTTTAAGGCTTTATTAAAACAGTATTGCGCACATTCTGTGAGAATTTTAGCCGATTTTAACCGTGAAAATTGTTAATTTTGAAAAAGAAGGTATAGAAATCAGAATTTGCAGCTGAATTGGTATGAACTCTTCCTCCTGAGCTCTGATACTACTTGTAGGATCGTTTGCAGACCCGAACGAGTCGTTCAGAAGAGTTTTTCTTAATACGAAAGGCGGAAACAGACGTATTGAGTTCAATTCAGCTAGAATATCACTTTAACTGTCGATATTATTGATTTGATAACGATTTACAGCGAGACGACACTTCGGCAGCACTTCGTGGCTCAAACCGGAAAAGTTACAAATGAAATCAAGACACCACTATATATAGGCTCCTAATTCCGCTTGAACCATCCTCAAACGGAATCACACTTCAAGCGGAATTACCACTTCAAGCGAAATTAACCGTTCAAGCGGAATTAGATCAAGTGATTTCGTTTGAAATGGCTTTTTACCATTTCAAGCGAAATTAGCCTTTTTAACCTGTTTTCTCGTAAAACGTGCCCTGATCTATCCAAATACAAACACGACTCGATACAAGACGAAGTCGACAGACGCATGCACCAACACAAATGATAAGGAAGTTTCGCCTTCAACATAAGAAACTAGTTATTAAAGTCATTAATACAAAACCAAATAAAAAGTGCGAAAAGATAAAACAAAAGTATTACACTAAATGCTTGTCTTCACCAAGTGATGTAAGAGACTTAGGAAAACATGGCCTTTGATTGTCAAGAACTCTTACTATCAATCTTGGATCCCGACACTACTACACACACTCTATGATGGATGATGGATGATAGTGGTGGATGTGGGTGTTGTGATGGTGGTGGAGTGTGGGTGAAGTGGGAGAGAAGTGGTTTGCCAAGGGATGCCTTTGAAGTGGACCAAGCACCTCTATTTATAGCCTGCACAGAAGCCCGGACACGGCCCCATGTCCATCCACTTTCTCTTTTTTCATTAATTGCAATTTGTCTGCATTAGCTCCACACGCCCCCGTGTCCGCTGGGCACGGCCCCGTGTGCAGAAGCGTATCTGTACTATCATGATTTGCTTGGATTCTGCGATTCTTAGCGTTGATCACTGCCGTGTTGAGCTGGGCACGCCCCCGTGTTGGGAAATAGAAGCTTATATAGCTTTGTCTTTTCTGCAGACACCTCAGCACGCCCCCGTGACCGCTGGGCACGAGACCGTGTTCAGCCTTCTGATTTCTTGTTTTTGTTTGGAAAGTGCTGTCGAGGGGTCGGGCATGCCACGTTTATTCCTTTTCTTGTATTTATGTTAGATTTGGCTGCATTTTTGCTCCTTCTGTTCATTTACACTCATTTAATCCTGAAAATACAAAAGGAAGACAAAAGCACACTTTTTCCAACATTAGTACTTAAAAAGGGTTAGTTTTATGTCTCATTTGATGTAATTTATATGTTTCATTTTACACACATCATCAGACATCTTTCTTAACTGAGGATTAACAATGTTGTCCATCTCATACAACAAAACATTATTGATTTTAGCATGATCAAATTTAGAGGTTTAAGGTACTTTTATTTAGTGGCGTTCTTTTTCTCGGTAAAATGCCAAAAAGTTAAAAAAATCAAACATCGTTCTTTGGAAATTCAAGATTCTTAGCTGAAGGGAGTAACTCAATAACATTTTGCTGCATGAGATGGACAAATCTTCAAGAAAAAGAGGCTGATTTCAGACTTTGTGCTTCCACACGGCCACAAAAAAGCTACTTCAAAAACAAAAAAATCAAAATAAATCATACGAAAGTCGAAACAGCCAGTGAAGATGCTTCAAAGGAAGAAAGAGACTGGTGACAGTGAAGATTGGAAGATCAATTGTTTATATATATTTTTTTAATTTTCTTTTTCAGTTGATTGTTATATAATAACAACGCCATATATAATAAAAACGCCAGACAGCCAAATGCTTGTTAAAACGCCATCATGCCATAAACGCCCCAAAAACTCACAAACTATAATAAAATTACTTTGGACAAGTATTATGAAAAACCCAAATAATAAAAAAAATAAAATAAAAACCAAACTTGAAAAGGTAACTAGAAACAGTAACTAGAAACAGTAACTACAAAACATTAAAACTGAAGAGACGGAAAATTTATTATATTAGAATCTAAAACGCCAAACTTGAAAGATGGGACGTGTTACACACTTCAGAGATAAAGCTTATCAAAAACAGTAATTACAAACAGTAAATGAAACGATGAATACTTTATTATAAGAATGCACTGCCTAAAACTACTGAATACCAAAAAAACAAACGCCAAAACTACTGAATACCACTCACTGTAAAACGCCAAAAAATTAAAAAAAATCAAAGATGGCTAATATGCTTTCTTGGATATTCAGTATTGTTCTTCGTGAAGTTTCACTGAATGGATTGTTAGGTGAGGGGAGTAACTCAGTAAGATTTTGCTGCATGAGATGGACAAATCTTCAAGAAAAAGATACTGATGACAGTCATATGTCATTTTGTGTTCTTTGTTCTTGAAGAAGGCTTGGATGAGGAGAACAGATCAATGACACTGAAGATTGGGATGATTATAAAGATGAAGATCAAGTTGAAAAACAAAGCGAAAAACCCACCCACACGTCATAGATCTATGTCCTCAAACATCCACAAAAGCCACTTCCACAGACGAGCAAACAAACTAATCAAACCGATGGGTTTGTTAAGTTTTTACATAAAACGCCATATATTTGGTGACAGTTCTTGTAGTAGTAAAGAAGAGAGAGACTGATGACAGTGAAGATTGTGAAAAGAGATCCGATTAGGATTTTTGATTTATTTTTTTCGCTTTTATTTTTTTCCATGTGGTTGTAATATAATTTTCCGATTGTAAAATGCCAAGATACCACAAACGCCAAAATGTATATAAAAATAATATAACAATGGGCCATCTTGTCTAAAACGCCTTGAAAAACGCCATTCAGAGAGATATTCTGACCCCTTGGGGTTCCAATGGCATACGATTTGAAAAACGCTATTAATACAATGAAACCATTAAAACACCATATAATTATTGAATTTGGTTAACGCCAAAAAATCTTAAACCCCAAAAATAAATCAATATTGTGAAAAGCGAAATTGGAAAAGAGGAAGATAAAATGACAAAAAAGCCCATACGCCCTAATTATATCACGCGCCACGTGTTGGGCCAGGATGCGTTCTCACCGTTCTCACACTTTTGAGCGTTTTCTCCTGATTCGTATATATATATATATATATATATAACAATACTACACTATGTTGTATAATATCTATACTATATTATAATGCATGAGAGATGATGATTTAAAGATACCAAAAAATAAGAACCTTTTCTCTTTTAATTTATAAATACTCCCCTAAAATAAGGGTAAATTGGTCTTTTAAACAATAATTATATTTTAACCCCAATTTTGTTACACTTAAATCCCTAAGTTTTAACATAAATATGAGTAATTAGTTACACTTTTCTCCCTCCACAACAAACTTATATTTTTTTACGTATTCTTGTCATATCTTATAAACTATAATATTTTAAAAAATCCAACTGTACCTTAAAGAGGTACAGACTGTCAAGTGATTAAACCCTCATCTTTAACAAAATTATAGATAATTAGTTAGTAGTCCCCCCCACCCCGATTTTTAAACGGTCATAACTTTTTGGTATGCTAATACTTTTTTAAATTACACCAATTCTCTTTAATTTGAGTATAGTATTGCTATAGTTTTTTTTTTTTTTTTTTTAATTTAAAAGCTGTTATGTTACGTGATTAATAGTGTCTAAGGGTGAGTAATAAGTGAATCGTTAACCGAAACTGAACTGAAATCAACCAAAAATTGAGTTAACTGAAAACTGATTAACTAAGACCCGAATTAACAAAAAACGGTTATCGATTTTTTGTACCCTCACTTAACTAAAATTAACTGAACCGAACAATTCATATTTTCATGTATTTCTAGCTTTTCTATCTTCAGTTCATGTATTTCATATTTATACCTGTTATGGGTGGTTTTCTGAACATATATCCTGGATTATATTCTGACTATGTTATTTTTGATTGTGATCAGGATACCGGATCAGGATATTGGTAACATCCTGATGCAGTATCCTGGTAATGACTAATTGTTCACGTGCAGATTAGCGAAGCTTGGCTATAACGTTCACATGGACTATTTCTCCTGAAGACTCGGACTAAGCTGTTTAGAGAAGAACGTTGAAGCCGCAAAGAAGGGGTCTCCAACATTCTTAGGGGAATATTCTAAGCATCCCCCATTTTTAGGATAGTTTGTTATTTCTTTTACTATATAAAGGAATGATCGGATCATAGGTAGACACAACAATTTCACACACACTTCTACTCTCTACTAGCTCTCTACTAGCTGCAATTACTCGTAACACGTACACTCACACTCGAATTACATTGTAACACTTAGTTGATCCGCATCATATCCTACACTGTATCCTGACATTTGAAGTAATAAGAAGAATAAGGCCGTTGCGATTGTCAGCTCCTGAGGTTTTGTGCCGGCGATCTAGATTGATCAAGGGCTTTCCTCGTACATCTCGTGTCACCCTTTACTTTTTTGCTCATTGTTTGATTATAGATATAGCTCGGTATCCTGAGCTATATCCTGAAAATTGTTTTTGCAATCAACCGAACCAAGATATTTTCAATACACATTGTTAGCACACTACCTAACAAAACTAATTTGATCACTTAATTACTTAGGTAATTTTTGACTAAAACAATTTGGCGCCTACCATGGGGCAAGTGGTGCTATTTCTACTAAAAGCTTTCATAAGATCATTACTGTTATGGGTGAAATTCTGAGCTCATATCCTGGGAAATATCTTGACTTATATCTTGGTTGTATGATATCTGTTCATATCCGGGATGCTCATTCAGGATATTGGTAACATCCTGAATGGTATCCTCAGGATTACTAACGGGTTGTGTGCAGGAGTACGCGTCCAGGTGCCCAACGTTTACGAAGACCCTTTCTCCGGGAGACTCGGTCCAAGTTGTTCAAATGAAGACGTTGAAGCCGCATTACTCGGTCTACAACGTTAACAATGGAATATTCGAGAGGATCCCATATTTATAGGAATTTTAGTTTGTATTTCGTTACTATAAATAGGTGGGTATATCAGATCAAATAGGACATCACAACCACACTCACTACACTCTTACACTCGTTCTCTCGCAATTATCACTTTCACAAAAAAGCATTGTAACACTTAGTGATCTGGTCGATATCCTGCACTGTATCCTGACGTTTGAAGTAATAAGAAGAACTAGGCAGCTGCGATTGACAGCTCCTGAGGTTTTATGCCGGCGATCTAGATTGATCAAGGGCTTTCCTCGTACATCTCGTGTCATTTCCTTTATTTTTTGCTCATAGTTTGATCGTAGATACAACTCAATATCCTGAGCCATATCCTGAAAACTGTTTTTACAAACAACTTAACCAGCATATTTCCAATGCACTTTTTAGCACACTACCTCACTTAACTAATTTGATCACTTAATTGCTTCGGTAATTTTTGACCAAAACAATTTGGCGCCCACCGTGGGGCCAGTGGTGCTACCTTTACTAAAAATCTTTGTGAAATCATTAATCAGTTTTCTGTTTTCAAAACTTTTTGCCACATTGTTAACAATGGCCTCAAGATCAAACATGAGCTCCTCCACTGTGTCTGCTACGACTTCTGCTACTACCGGTTCGGTGCTTCCACCACCTCCTCTAAGGATGCCAACTTCTTCATAACCTCAGGATATTATCCCTACTCGGAGTGTTCAGGGATCTGCTCCCGTTTTAGCCTCTAATGATGAAATTCTAACTTTATTTGGAAGTGTGCAGGAACAAATGAGGCAGCAACAGGAAACTAACCAAGTGCTGTTAAGATAAATACAACTCTTAAAAGCTAGCTCGAGCAGATCCGCTGAGGATATTGTTACTCCTTTACAACCCAGAACTTTGAACTTCAGTTCGGCTGTGTATACTGAGGATAATAGGGGGAATATTGTGCCCAGTCATTCCCAGAATCATACTCCTGAAATACCCTCCTCGACCAGGATGTCAACTGTGAGGAGCTCAGGATATGTTTTAGGATATGGCCAGAATCCTCAGACTGGTAACGTGTCAAATAATAATATTCATGCTACTAACAATAGTGGATCTTTGCAGGATGCAGGTATGACGTCAACATTTACTAGGGAGCTTTAGAAATTGAAGGACATGATATCCAGTGTACCTGGAGTGGTCCAATCAATTCCGGAAGTGTCCCAAGACAGCCACATGATATCTCGTTTCGCATATCCTATCTGTGATGCTGAGATTCCGAAAAGATTTCAAACCCCCAACATGAAGCTCTACGATGGGACTACGGATCCTGAAGAGCATATTGCCCAATATAGGGAAAGAATAGAGATTAATCCTATCCCTCCGGAGCTCAAGGAAGCATGTTTGTGCAAGGGCTTTGGCTCTACCTTAACAGGATCAGCCTTGAAATGGCTCTTAAATGTTCCTCCGCATTCGATTACATCTTTTGCTCACTTAATGAATTTATTTAATAGTCAATTTTCTTGTAGTCGGAGTTTTGAAAAACTAACAAGTGATCTTTACAGGATAACTCAAGGACCTCAGAAATCCCTAAGGGATTACGTGAACAAATTCAGCAGGGAATCCTTGGATATCCCACACCTTGATGTTGCAACAGCTGTGCAGGCTTTCAAGATGGGACTACAAAAGGATTCCCAGTTTTATCAGGATCTTGTGATGAATCCTTGCAGGAACTTGGACGAAGCTCGAAATAGAGCCTTGAGATATATCAGGCTGGAGGATGATAGGAAAATGCAAGAAAGGATGAACTCATCCACTACATATGAGTCAACTAATAGGAAGTCAGAATCCTCGTTTAAACCATATCGCTCTAAGCCGTATGGTAGAAATGACAACAAGAAAGTGAATGCTGTTGAAGACGAGGATCCTGAGGAGTATCCTGAATTATCTGAATATTGCTTTTCTGTTAACAATCCTGAATTAATGTATGCTATGCAGGGTTTAGGAGACAAAGCTAGGTGGCCTTGGAAGAATCAACAAAAAGCTGATTGGAAGGATAAATCCAAATGGTGTGCCTTCCACGAAGATTTCGGACATGTGACTGAAGATTGTATCGCTCTAAGAAAAGAAATAAGTTATCTTATGAGCAAAGGATATCTGAAGGATCTCCTAGGAAGAAAGAAGAATAAGGGTCAGGATACTGAGAAGGATCCTGAACGAGCGGCATCACCTCCTGCGGACGCCAAGATAATCAACTTTATTTCAGGAGGATCCGACATTTGCGGGACTTCGTATTCTGCGGCCAAGAGGCATGCAAAAGAGGCTAAGACCGAAAGGGGAGACAAACCAGCCAGGATGACCACCCTGACAACTGATAAAGTGATCACTTTCGATAGTGATGACAGGGATACTGTCCAGGATCCTCACCATGATGCTCTTGTAATAACATTATATGTGGCTAACCATTTTGTATGCAGGATATTGTTGGATAATGGCAGCTCCGTCAACATAATCCAACTAGAGACTTTGAAAAGAATGAATGTATCCCCAATGGATATCACATCGAAATCCACCGTGCTTGTTGGGTTCAGTGGAGAGGCTAGGAACACAGTGGGAGAAATAAAGTTACTTGTATATGTTGAAGGGGTCAACTCGATACAACGTTTCTGTGTGATGGACTCCCTATCCTGCTATAATATCATACTGGGCAGGCCATGGATCCATGATATGAAGGCTGTGCCATCAACTTATCATCAATGCATCAAGATCCCTACCCATTGGGGGGTTGTCAAGATTGACAGTGATCAGCAGGAGGCAAAACAATGTTACTCATCCTCAATGAAATCCTCAACCAAGCCTAGTACAGCATAGCAATTAAAGTTGCGGGCCCAGGATATCATGGAGGCTTCAGAGCAGGATATGAAGAAAGTTATCTTGGATCAGGATAATCCTGATATCTCGGTGCTCGTAGGAACCAATATCCCTCAGGATATTGAAGAACAATTAACTAACTTTTTGAAGTGCAGGATGTCAACATTTGCATGGAAGCATGAGGATATGACAGGTATATCCAAAGACATTATCACTCACAAGCTTGGAATTGACAGGTCATTCAAGCCTGTGCATCAAAAGAGAAGGAAGTTCGCTCCTGAACGAAATACAATTATCCAAGAGGAAGTTGAAAGATTATTGAAGTCCAAGATGATCAGGGACGTCAAATTTCCCAAGTGGCTAGCAAATGTGGTCGTGGTTCAAAAGAAGAACGGGAAATGGAGAGTTTGTGTAGATTACATAAACTTGAATAAGGCTTGTCCCAAAGACCCATTTCCTCTTCCTTATATTGACGCAATGGTAGATGCTACTGCCGGGCATGAGATGTTAACCTTCATGGATGCATCCTCAGGATTTCAGCAGATTCAAATGGATCCTTCGGACCAGGAGGATACTGCCTTCATGACACCAACAGGTATTTATTGTTATACTGCTATGCCCTTTGGTTTGAAAAATGCAGGTGCAACATACCAGAGGTTGGTGAACATGATGTTTAAAGACAAGCTGGGGGACACCATGGAAGTATACATCGATGATATGGTGGTGAAATCTAAAAAGGCTGAGGATCATCTCCAGGATATTAAGGGAGCATTTGATATCCTGGATCAGTATAACATGAAGCTGAATCCTGCTAAGTGCCATTTCGGAGTGGGGGCAGGAAAGTTTGTAGGATATATGGTGACCAAAAGAGGAATAGAGGCAAGCCCGGAGAAGATTAAAGCCATCTTGGATATCAAATCACCTTCAAATATGAAGGACGTTCAACGATTAACAGGGCGACTCGCAGCATTGAACAGATTTATTTCAAGATCCTCCGAGAAATGCAAAGAGTTTTATGATATCCTGAAGAAGAACAATAAGTTCGAATGGGGTGAGAAGCATGAAGCAGCCCCAGCAGGATTTGAAGCAGTATCTTTCAACTGCACCTCTACTGATGAAGCCTGAGAATGGTGAACCACTGTCCCTATTGTTATGGCTCATTTTCTAAGCATACATATCTTGAACTATATCCTGCTTTTAATTGTTTATCTGTGATCAGGATACTTGACGGGGATATTGCTAACATCCTGGGTGATATCCTGAGGTATATCGAATTAATCACGTGCAGGTTAAAGACTGGGACTTGCCAACGGTCAAATGGACTTCATCTCCTCAAGACTCGGGCGTATTTGTTAAAGGAGAGACGTTGAACCCAAAAGACCAGGTCTACAACGTTCGACTAAGGAATATTCGTTGGATCCCGGTTATGTAGGATAGTTAGTTACATTTGTTTTACTATAAATAGATAGGGGCGGATCAGATTAAGGCACTCAACTTACACATTTTCAAACACTTTCTCTCTAGCTCATCGCAAACACTACACACAACACTTGTATTCGAATTACATTGTAACACATAGTCGATCCGCACCACATCCTGCACTGTATCCTGATATTTGAAGCAATAGAAGAACAAGGCAGCTGCGATTGTCAGCTCCCGAGGTTTTATGCCGGCGATCTAGATTGATCAAGGGCTTTCCTCGTACATCACGTGTCAACCTTTACTTTTTTGCTCATTGTTTGATCATAGATACAGCTCTATATTCTGAGCCGTATCCTGAAACTGTTTTCATATCTAACTTGGTTAACATATTTTTTACATATAATTTTAGCACACTACCTCACTTAACTAATTTGATCACTAAATTGCTTCGGTAATTTTTGACCAAAACAATTTGGCGCCCACCGTGGGGCAAGTGGTGCTACTTTTACTAAAAATCTTTGTGAAATCGTTAATCGGTTTTCTATTTTCAAAACTTTTCGCCACATTGTTTACAATGGCCTCAAGATCAAACATGAGCTCCTCTACTTTGTCTGCTGCAACCTCTGTTACTACCGGTTCGGTGCTTCCACCACCTCCTCCAAGGATGCCATTTTCTTCACAATCTCAAGATGTTATCCCTACTCGGAGTGTTCAGGGATCTGCTCCCGTTTTAGCCTCTAATGATGAAATTCTGACTTTATTTGGAAGTGTGCAGGAACAAATGAGGCAGCAACAGGAGACTAACCAAATGCTGTTAAGAGAAATACAACTCTTAAAAGCTAGCTCGAGCAGACCTGCTGAAGAAACTGTCACTCCTATACAGCCCAGGGCTTTGAACTTCAGTTCCGCAGTTTACACTGAGGATAACAGGGGGAATATCGTCCCAAGCCATTCTCAGAATCATACCCCTGAGATACCCTCTTCGGTCAGGATGTCGACTGTGAGGAGTTCAGGATATGCTTCAGGATATGGCCAAAATCCTCAGACCGGTAATGTGTCAAATAATAATATTCTTGCTACTAACAACAATGGCTCTTTGCAGGATGCAGGTATGACGTCAACATTTACCCGGGAGCTCCAAAAATTGAAGGACATGATATCCAGTGTACCTGGAGTGGTCCAGCCAATTCCGGAAGTATCCCAAGACAGTCACAGGATATCCCGCTTTGCATATCCTATCTGTGATGCTGAAATACCAAAGAGATTCCAGACTCCCAACATGAAACTGTATGACGGGACTACGGATCCTGAGGAGCATATTGCCCAGTATAGGGAACAGATGGAAATCAATCCTATCCTTCCAGATCTCAAGGAAGCATGCTTATGCAAGGGATTTAGTTCTACCCTGACAGGATCAGCCTTAAAATGGCTGTTAAACGTCCCTCCTCACTCAATTACTTCGTTTGCTCATTTGGTTAATTTATTTAACAGTCAATTTTCTTGTAGTCGGAGTTTTGAGAAACTAACCAGTGATCTTTACAGGATAACTCAAGGGCCTCAGGAATCCTTGAGGGATTATGTGAACAAATTCAGTCGAGAATCCTTGGATATCCCACATCTTGATGTTGCAACAGCTGTGCAAGCTTTTAAGGTGGGGTTACAAAAGGATTCTCAGTTTTATCAGGATCTTGTAATGAATCCATGCAGGAATCTCGACGAAGCTCGTAACAGGGCTTTGAGATATATCCGTTTGGAAGATGACAAGAAGATGTAGGAGAGGATGAATTCTACCTCAACCTATGAATCAACTAACAGGAAATCAGAAACCTCATATAAGCCATATCGCTCCAAGCCATATGGCAGAAATGATAACAAGAAAGTGAATGCTGTTGAAGACGAGGATCCTGAAGAATATCCTGACTTATCTGAATACTGCTTTTCTGTTAATATACCTGAGTTAATGTATACTATGCAGGGTTTAGGGGACAAAGCTAGGTGGCCTCGAAAGAACCAGCAGAAAGCTGATTGGAAGGATAAATCCAAATGGTGTGCCTTCCACGAAGACTTCGGACATATGACCGAGGATTGCATTGCTTTAAGGAAAGAAATAAGTTACCTGTTAAGCAAAGGGTATCTGAAGGACTTGCTGGGAAAAAAGAAGAATAAAGGTCAGGATCCCGAGAAGGATCCTGAACGAGCAGCATCACCCCCAGCAGATGCCAAGATAATTAACTTTATTTCAGGAGGATCCGATATTTGTGGAACTTCGTATTCGGCGGCCAAGAGATATGCAAAGGAAGCTAAGAGTGAGAGGGGAGACAGACCAGTCAGGATGACTACCCTCACAACTGATAAAGTGATCACTTTCGATAGTGATGATAGGGATACTGTTCAGGATCCTCACCATGATGCTTTGGTAATAACATTATATGTGGCTAACCATTTTGTACGCAGGATACTGGTAGACAACGGTAGTTCTGTCAATATAATTCAGCTGGAAACATTGAAGAGGATGAATGTATCTCCGATGGACATTACTTCGAAGTCCACTGTGCTCGTTGCTTTCAGTGGAGAAGCTAGGAATACCGTAGGGGAGATAAAGTTACCAGTATATGTTGAAGGGGTCAACTCGATGCAACGCTTCTGTGTTATGGACTCCTTATCCTGCTATAACATCATACTGGGAAGACCATGGATTCACGATATGAAGGTTGTGCCATCAACATATCACCAATGCATCAAGATCCCTACCCCTTGGGGAGTTGTCAAGGTTGAAAGTGATCAGCAGGAAGCGAAAGAATGCTACTCATCCTCAATGAAATCCTCAACTAAGCCTAGTACAGCATAGCAATTAAAGATGCGGGCCCAGGATATCGTGGAGGATTCGGAGCAGGATGTGAAGAAAATTATCCTGGATCAGGATAATCCTGATATCTCGGTGCTCGTAGGAACCAATATCCCTCAGGATATTGAAGAGCAGTTAACTAACTTTTTGAAATGCAGGATGTCAACGTTTGCATGGAAGCATGAGGATATGAAAGGCATACCCAAAGACATTATCACTCACAAGCTTGGAATTGACAAATCATTCAAGCCTGTTTAGCAAAAAAGAAGAAAATTTGCTCCTGAGCGGAATGCGATTATCCAAGAGGAAGTTGAAAGATTGTTGAAGTCCAGGATGAGCAGAGAAGTCAAGTTTCCAAGATGGCTAGCAAACGTAGTTGTGATACAGAAGAAAAACGGGAAATGGAGAGTCTGTGTAGACTACACGGACTTGAACAAGGCTTGTCCTAAAGACCCATTTCCTCTCCCTCATATCGATGCAATGGTGGATGCTACTGCTGGACATGAAATGTTAACGTTCATGGACGCATCCTCAGGATTTCAGCAGATTCAAATGGAGCCTTCGGACCAGGAGGATACTGCTTTCATGACACCAACAGGTATATATTGCTATACTGCCATGCCTTTCGGTTTGAAAAATGCAGGTGCAACATACCAGAGATTAGTGAACATGATGTTCAAAGATAAGCTGGGGGACACCATGGAGGTATATATTGACGATATGGTGGTGAAATCTAAAAAGGCTGAGGATCACCTCCAGGATATCAAGGGAGCATTTGATATCCTGGATTAGTATAACATGAAGCTGAATCCTGCTAAGTGCCATTTCGGAGTGGGAGCAGGAAAGTTTCTTGGATATATGGTGACGAAAAGGGGGATAGAGGCAAGCCCGGAGCAGATTAAAGCTATCCTGGATATAAAATCACCCTCGAATATGAAGGACGTACAACGGTTAACAGGCCGAGTAGCAGCTTTGAATAGATTTATTTCAAGATCCTTGGAAAAATGCAAGGAATTCTATGATATCCTCAAGAAGAATAAGAAATATGAATGGGGAGCAAAGCATGAAGCAGCCTTGCAGGATTTGAAGCGATATCTCTCAACTGCACCTCTATTGATGAAGCCTGAAAATGGTGAACCACTATCCCTATACCTCGCTGTATCAGGGAATGCTGTAACTGCCGTTCTTATAAAAGACCATGAAGGTCAGCAATATCCTGTTTATTATGTTAGTAAAAGTTTGTTAGATGCTGAAACTAGGTATTCTCATTTAGAAAAATTGATATTAGCTCTAGTCATGGCATCGACAAAGCTTAGACATTATTTTGAGACACATAGGATCCATGTTAAAATGAATTATCCTGTCAAAAATGTGCTTAGGAAACCAGAGATGTCAGGCAGGATGGCCAAGTGGTCAGTAAAGTTAAGTGCTTATGATTTAGTATATGAACCTAGAAATGCCATAAAGTCTCAGGCTTTAGCTGACTTTTTGGCTGATTTCAGTAGTGACATTCAGGACAAGGTAGACCTAGAAGTTCAACAGTTAGGAGAATCTTCAGGATCCTGGACATTATATACTGATGGTGCATCCAATATAAGAGGTGTAGGTTTAGGTATACTACTAAAATCGCCACAGGGGGACATATTACCCCAGGCTATTAGGTGTGAATTTCCTGCTACTAATAATGAGGCAGAATATGAAGCTTTAATTGCAGGATTAGAATTGGCTAAGAATATGAGTATCAAGAATTTGCAAGTATATGTTGACTCCTTGTTAATTACTAACCATTTTAATGGATCCTATGCAGTTAAGGGTGAGAAATTAATCGAATACCTCGATATTCTCAAAAAATTAGCAGGATATTTCGATGTTTTTACACTTGAACAGGTACCAAGGGAGGATAATGCTGAAGCAGATGCCTTAGCAAATCTGGGATCATCGATCAGGATACCAGAAGGAACCCAAATACCAATATTACATGTCTTGTATCCTGCAACGAATCCTCGGGATAAAGAAGTAGCGGGTATTCAGGATCCTGGAGCAGAGTATCCTGAAGAGGATCCTAAGTCCTGGACGGCTCCAATCATGAGATATCTCAAAGAAGGACACATCCCCGGAAATGAAAATCCTAAGGCATTTAGGATGAAGGTATCACGATTCACTATTATAAATAATGTTTTATACAAGAAATCTCTTGCAGGACCGTATTTGAGGTGCTTGGAGGATCCTGAAGCCAAAGAAGTACTTCAGGATATACATGAAGGGGATTGTGGTAACCATACTGGGGGCAGGTCATTATTCTCAAAAGTATTAAGGACAGGATATTATTGGCCGACAATGAGAAAAGATGCCGCAGAATATGCTCGAAGATGTGACGCATGTCAAAGACATAGTAACATATTACATCAGCCTGCTGAACCGCTGTATCCTATTGTTTCCCCTTGGCCGTTTATGAAGTGGGGTATGGATATAGTGGGAAAGCTTCCAAAGGCTCCAGGAGGAAAGGTTTTCATGTTGGCAATGACGGATTATTTCTCCAAGTGGGTTGAAGCAGAAGCATTTGTTCAAGTTAGAGATCAAGAAGTAGTATCCTTCATAAAGAGAAATATCCTGACCAGGTTTGGAGTACCAGCCGAGATAATCTGTGACAATGGTTCTCAGTTTATAAGCAAGAGAACTACTGACTTTTGCAAGAGTTGGGGAATCAAAATGATAACATCTACTCCGGTACATCCTCAAGCGAATGGACAAGCAGAATCCTCAAACAAGATAATTGTCAATAACTTAAAGAAGAGACTTGGAGCCAAAAAAGGAAGATGGGCAGAAGAATTACCCTTTGTTTTGTGGGCTGATAGGACAACGGTAAAGAATGCAACAGGCCAAACCCCATTTTCCTTGGTATTTGGAGCAGAAGCAATGATTCCAACGGGAATGGCAATACCTACTACAAGATCTACCCTACGGGATCCTGAACAGAATCCTGAAGCCTTGTGTCAGGATTTGGATACTATAGATGAAAAAAGGGATGCAGCAAGGCTAAGGATGGCAGCATATCAACAAAGAATATCCAAAGCATATAACAAGAATATTAGGACCAGAAGATTTAAGGTTGGAGATTGGGTGTTAAGAAAGGCTTTTCAGAATACTACTAATCCTGCCGATGGCAAGCTAGCTCCAAAATGGGAAGGACCATATAAAGTTGAATCAGAAGCAGGGAAAGGAGCATTTAGACTCAAGAATATGAAAGGGGATATGCTACCGAGATCTTGGAATGCTATACACCTTAAGCTTTATTTCAAGTGAGTTTAGAATTTAATTTCTAACTCAGGATGGTATGAATTCTATCTTTTTTAAATATGTTTGGTTTAATTTATTCTTTGAAACCCAATACTAACTTAAGCATCGGAGGGGTGTTAGCCAAGCTAACACCTACCTTAGTTTAAGGATGTTTTGCAGTATATGCTTCGGAATATAGCTCCAGGATGCTCACTCAGGATACTTCAGAAGATTAGAGGATTGGCCCCCTCTCTCACGTACAAGGGATCCTGATCCCTTCACAGGTTTAAAGGTATTCACCTTTCTTCCGAATTGGGTTTAAACACTCCACCTGGAGCGCAAGTTATTCAGGGATAGTTCAAGGTGGCGGGACCAGTCCATGTAAAAGTGGCTGACAATTTCGTTACTGTTGGCTATATCCTAAATCCTAAAGGTATATGAGGATTGATCACCCTCTCTCACGAAAGGGTATTTTCATACTCTCTAAGGTTTAAAGGTTTTCACCTTTCTAAGTCTTGGAGTTTATACACTCCCGCCTGTAGCGCACGAAAATTTGGGATTTCCCCCAGAATTCAAGGGATTTATTTCCAGAACATTCCTGGGTTTTACCCCTGTAACATGAAAAATTGTCTATACAACGGGGATTGATATCTAGAGGATTTCTAAGTATTTGAAGACATTGTACACAGGGGACATTCCTACCAAGGCAATGATTTAAAGCTCAAAGGATAAGGTTCAGAACTAATGCACTTAGTGTCTCAGACAGGGGACATCTTCATTGGAAGAGTTGCAAAGGGATTGAAGTTTGGTAATAGGTTTATACCCTATTCCTGGTATGATCTTTCCTTTGTAAACGTTGTTTAAGTTTTTGACAATACTATGCTTAGTAAAAGGTTAAATATCCTGATATATTCTCAAAATATATTTTCAAAATACTTTTCAGGATATTTGATTAAAATATTTGAAAATAATACTAGTTAGAAACTTTGATCATTTAAGTATTATCAAAACAGGTTTTGGAAAAGTGGTCTGCTTTTCACTCTTTAAAAAGCTTTCTACAAAGTTGAACGAATCTAATAACAGTTTTTATTATATATCATTGAGCATATTGATCAGGATATTTTTGAAAGATAATTGTACGAAATTTTGTAAAGACTAAGATCTGTACTAAGAAAGACGGAAGATAATAGCAAGAAATATGAAAGATGAAATTATTTGAAACAATCAGTACTACTTGATAACCGAAGGTTTCATCCTGAAACCCAGGACCCATCCACCTTCGGCTATCGAATTGTTTTGATGCAGAAATAAAAATTGTTCATAAGACATAAAATTGTTCAAACAATTTAAAGGAAATAAGCTTTAGGGGGCAGTGCCTTCTTCGTCCATAATGATTTCAGCAGCATCCGTCTTGGCATCCGCCTCAGCATCCTTCTCAGCATCGGTTGCTTTTTCAACTGCTTTGGAAGATTCTTCAGCAGCTGGTTTGGAAGAAGTGCCGCCGAGGTTCTTTAGCTTGGTTTCCCAGGCACCAACGTCCCAAGAAGGGCATTCAAAACCTAATGTTTTGGCTTCATGGGCCATCTTCAACCTGGCTTGGAGGAGAGAAATGACGACGAAACTCTTAAGGCTTTCCCGGTAGCTGACCATATCCCGTTCATGTTGCACATGGGCAGCTTCAAGATCGGCTTGGGCTTGAAGAGTAGCTTTGTTGAGAGCAGTCTGGTGTTCTTGAATCATAGCTTTGAACTTCTCCTCGTAATGACGAGATTTGGCTGCTGCAATCATGCCTTGATCGGAGATTGTGACTTCTGCTTCCTTTAGCTTGGATTCAAGCGTCTTGTTAAGCCCGCAGGATTCTTGATATAGGTGAACCAGACGCTCAAGACCCTGCGAAAGTAAGAGGATATGTATTAATATGGATAAATCTTTGTAAACGATGTAAGCTGCAGGATGTAATTTGAGAATACTAACCTGGTTAAGAAAGGAAGTCATAAACCCGCTAGCTTCAATGAACCCGTGCTTCTTATAAGGAAATGTGTCAGAAATGACAGGGGAATCAGGCTCTTTCCTTTTACGGGAACTTGAACTCCGGGGCTTGGTAGCCGGTGAAGGTTTGGGAATGATGATGGCTTTGGAACTGCTGGGTTTGGATGAGGCTGTGGCCTTGGGACTAGGTTCTTTCTTAATCTGAACCTGATCAGAATAACTGTCCAACTCGTTGAGGTCAAAGACTTCAGGGATCTTGGCCGGTGCTGCATAAAGGGAAAAGTTTTGTATCATTATTACTCTTTATTTTATATTGTGTTGACTAATTATTTTAAAAGTAATCCTTACCAGACATTTCAGATGACGAGTATTGACTGGAACTCGGGACGTGTGTGGTGAAACTCCTGTCTATTGCAGGTAATTGGTAAACAGTATTGATTCTTTCCTCTGATTCAGCGGTAGGGGGAGCTACTTCCTTGAAATTCACTGCATAAGGACCAAAAAGAAGGATATTAGTAGGATATAGAAACCTAACGGTCCATGAGAATATTTATGACCCTACCGGTGGTTAACCACTCCACCGGAAGGCTGGCACCCTCAGCAATGGAGTCCCGTTTGACAAAGAAAAATTTGCGTTGCCATCCGTCTTCGTTTTTGGTGGCTTTAAGAATAAGGGGTTTGCTAGAGGTCGAGAAAAGCAAGAACCGGCTAGAGCCGTGGGATCGAAGGCGATAAGCAATAGGCAGATCCTCGATGCAGAGGTCGGGGCAATGAAGGTTTTTGATTTGGTTAAGTACGATTAATACTCTCCAAACCATGGGCACGGTTTGAGCAAAAGAGATGCCGATGGTTCGGAAGAATTGCATCATGAATTCGGGAAAAGGGTATCGAAGACCTAGCGAAAAAGGGTATGCTGGAAAGCAAACCCAATCAGCGGAAGAAACATCCGATCGATTTGACCGATCGAACGGTCTAAAGACCGTGTTATCAGGGAAAGCACCGGAAGCTCTCAAAGCCGCAATGTCTGCGTTGTCAAAAGTACAGACCTCCTTTTCAGGATTTTTGAGGAGATTCTGCTGGGTGAAGGTCTCGGCAGCCATTACGAATAAGGCAAGTAAAATTGATAGAAAGTAAATGAGAAATGAGGAATTACCTGGAGGCTCTGTTGGAGATATCTGCTTTTCAAACAAGAAGAGAGAAGATATAGGGGCATTGTGGATCTCCATTGAGCAAAAAGCGCGTTGGAGGTTATGATGTGATCTTGACCGTCGCTTCGTTTTAAATGCCTTGAATTATGGGATAAGACTTTTAAAATATATCCGTTGGATTGGTATACCAACCGATATATTTGGGGACAATTGTTATGGCTCATTTTCTAAGCATACATATCTTGAACTATATCCTGCTTTTAATTGTTTATCTGTGATCAGG
The DNA here is from genome assembly GCA_030545235.1 of Helianthus tuberosus. NCBI lineage: Eukaryota > Viridiplantae > Streptophyta > Magnoliopsida > Asterales > Asteraceae > Helianthus > Helianthus tuberosus. Next base: position 86,117,052 of record CM060412.1, on the reverse strand, counting down.
ATACTTGACGGGGATATTGCTAACATCCTGGGTGATATCTTGAGGTATATCGAATTAATCACGTGCAGGTTAAAGACTGGGACTTGCCAACGGTCAAATGGAGTTCATCTCCTCAAGACTCGGGCGTATTTGTTAAAGGAGAGACGTTGAACCCGAAAGACCAGGTCTACAACGTTCGACTAAGGAATATTCGTTGGATCCCGGTTATGTAGGATAGTTAGTTACATTTGTTTTACTATAAATAGATGGGGGCGGATCAGATTAAGGCACTCAACTTACACATTTTCAAACACTTTCTCTCTAGCTCATCGCAAACACTACACACAACACTTGTATTCGAATTACATTGTAACACATAGTCGATCCGCATCACATCCTGCACTGTATCCTGATATTTGAAGCAATAGAAGAACAAGGCAGCTGCGATTGTCAGCTCCCGAGGTTTTATGCCGGCGATCTAGATTGATCAAGGGCTTTCCTCGTACATCACGTGTCAACCTTTACTTTTTTGCTCATTGTTTGATCATAGATACAGCTCTATATTCTGAGCCGTATCCTGAAACTGTTTTCATATCTAACTTGGTTAACATATTTTTTACATATAATTTTAGCACACTACCTCACTTAACTAATTTGATCACTAAATTGCTTCGGTAATTTTTGACCAAAACACCTATACCTCGCAGTATCAGGGAATGCTGTAAGTGTCGTCCTTATAAAGGATCATGAAGGTCAGCAATATCCTGTTTATTATGTTAGTAAAAGTTTGTTAGATGCTGAAACTAGATATTCTCATTTAGAAAAGTTGATACTGGCACTAGTTATGGCATCAACAAAACTTAGACACTACTTTGAGACACATAGAATTCATGTCAAGACCAATTATCCTGTTAGAAATGTGCTTAGGAAACCCGAGATGTCAGGCAGGATGGCCAAGTGGTCAGTAAAGTTAAGTGCTTATGACTTAGTGTACGAACCTAGAAATGCCATAAAATCGCAGGCTTTAGCTGACTTCGTGGCTGATTTCAGTAGTGACATTCAGGATGAGGTAGACCTAGAAGTACAACAATTAGGAGAATCCTCAGGATCCTGGACATTATATACCGATGGAGCATCTAATGTTAGAGGAGTAGGATTGGGAATACTACTAAAATCGCCACAAGGGGACATATTACCCCAGGCTATTAGGTGTGAATTCTCTGCTACTAATAATGAAGCAGAGTATGAGGCTTTAATTGCAGGATTAGAACTGGCTAAAAATATGAATATCAAGAATTTGCAAGTATATGTTGACTCCTTGTTAATCACTAATCATTTTAATGGAACCTATGCAGTTAAGGGTGAGAAATTAATCGAATACCTCGATATTCTCAAAAAATTAGCAGGATATTTCGATGTTTTTACACTTCAACAGGTACCAAGGGAAGATAATGCTGAAGCGGATGCCTTAGCAAATTTGGGATCATCGGTCAGGATACCAGAAGGGACCCAAATACCAATATTGCATATCTTGTATCCTGCAACGAATCCTCAGGATGAAAAAGTAATAAGTATCCAGGATCCTGTTGCTGAATATCCTGAGGAGGATCCTAAATCCTGGACGGCTCCAATCATAAGATATCTCAAGGAAGGGCACATCCCTAGAGACGAAAATCCTAAGGCATTTAGGATGAAGGTATCACGATTCACCATTATAAATAATATTTTGTATAAGAAATCTCTTGCAGGACCATATTTAAGGTGCTTGGAGGATCCCGAAATTAAAGAAGTGCTTCAGGATATACATGAAGGGGATTGTGGTAACCATACTGGGGGCAGGTCAATATTTTCAAAGATATTGAGAACATGATACTTTTGGCCAACGATGAGGAAAGATGCTACAGAATATGCTCGAAGATGCGATGCATGCCAAAGGCACAGTAACATACTACATCAACCAGCCGAACCACTATATCCTATAGTTTCCCCTTGGCCATTCATGAAATGGGGAATGGACATAGTCGGGAAATTACCAAAAGCTCCAGGAGGAAAAGTCTTTATGCTGGCAATGACTGATTATTTCTCTAAGTGGGTGGAGGCTGAAGCATTTGTTCAAGTCAGAGACCAAGAAGTAATATCCTTTATAAAGAGGAATATCCTGACCAGATTTGGAGTGCCAGCTGAAATCATTTGTGACAATGGATCCCAGTTCATAAGTAAAAAGACTACTGACTTTTGCAAAAGTTGGGGAATTAGAATGATCACTTCTACCCCGGTACATCCTCAAGAAAATGGACAAGCTGAATCTTCAAACAAGATAATTGTTAACAACTTGAAGAAGAGGTTAGGAGCCAAGAAAGGTAGATGGGCAGAAGAACTACCCTTTGTTTTGTGGGCTGATAGAACAACGGTAAAGAATACAACTGGCCAGACACCATTTTCCTTGGTATTCGGAGCAGAAGCAGTTATCCCAACAGAAATGGTGATACCTACTGCGAGATCTATCCTCCGGGATCCTGAGCAGAATCCTGGAGCTTTATGCCAGGATTTGGACACCATAGACGAGACAAGAGATGCAGCAAGACAAAGGATGGCAGCATATCAACAAAGGATATCCAGAGCTTACAACAAGAATATAAGGACTAGAAGGTTCAAAGTTGGAGATTGGGTGTTAAGAAAGGATTTTCAAAATACCACTAATCCTGCCGATGGAAAGCTGGCTCCAAAGTGGGAAGGACCATATGAGGTTGAATCAGAATCAAGAAAAGGAGCATACTGGCTCAGGAATATGGAGGGGGATATGCTACCAAGATCCTGGAATGCCATACACCTAAAGCTCTATTTCAAATAAGAATAGAATTTAGCTTTTATCTTAGAATGGTACGTATTCTATCTTTCTTAAATATATTTGAATTCGTTTATTATCTTGAACCCAATACTGACTTAGGCATTGGAGGGGTGTTAGCCAAGCTAACACCCACCTTAGTTTAAGATTGTTTTGCAGAATATGAATCAGGATATAGCTCCAGGATATACGCTCAGGATATTTCGAAAGATTAGAGGATTGGCCCCCTCTCTCACGCTTAAGGGATCCTGATCCCTTCAAAGGTTTAAAGGTATTCACCTTTCTCTTGAATTGGGTTTGAACACCCCGCCTGGAGCACAAGTCATCTAGGGATAGTTCAAAGTAACGGGACCAGTTCATGTAAAAGTGGCTGACAATTTCGTTACTATTGGCTATGTCCTAGATCCTAAAGGTATATGAGGATTGATCACCCTCTCTCACGAAAGGGTATTTTCATACCCTCTAAGGTTTAAAGGTTTTCACCTTTCTAAGACTTGGAGTTTATACACTCTCGCCTGTAGCGCATGAAAATCAGGGTTTATCCCCAGCATGTTAAGGGTTTATCCCCAGGATATTAAGGGTTTATCCCCAGGATATTAAGGATTAATCCCCAGGATATTAGGGTTTATCCCCAGGATATCAGGATTTATCCCCAGGATATTTGAGGTTTATGCAGTCAAACTAAAATATGACCATGTTGAACACAGGGGATATACATCATACAATTTGAAAGATGGATTTAAATTTATGCACTGGAGACATTCCTGTGATTGGAGAATGGAATTGACTCTCCGGGAGTATTCGGTATGATCTCTCCTTTTTATAGCCTAAGATTTATAAGTTGCGAGGCAGTATCCTGAGTAGGATATCTCTCAGGATATTCTTACAATATGTTCCCTATATTGTCCAAATTTAACTATTTTTATAAGTAAAGTTTAAACAACAAAGTAGTAACAATAGAAATAAAGGCAAAAGGAAGTTATATTATTAACATACCAAAAGATGTGCTCTTAGTTTCACCTCAAACCAAGGCCCATCCACTAAGAGCACTAACAGTTCCTTACGTATTTATTTAACAGTTGAAGGCTTTGTCTCAAACCAAGACCTATCCACCTCCAACTGTTATATTGTTCAAAAGAAAAAAACATACTAACGGTGATGACCAAGGGCTTTGTCCTGAAACTCAGGATCCCACCACCTTTGGTCATCATACTGTTCAAGTGCAGAAAAGTAAAATGCAAGAAAAGTAAATTGTTTTGAGTTACAAGCCAACGATCAAATTTAAAAAAGTGGGCTCCGGCCTTGGCACATACATCCAATCTTCTCTGCCTTCTCAGCCTCAGCATCCTGAGCAACATCCTCACCAGCATCCGTCCCAGAATCCGCTCCAGCATCTTTCTTGTCTACAGCCTTGTCTGCCACCTCTACCGACTTAGAGGATTCACCAGCTTCAGCTTTGTCACCCTGGATTCGACCGGCCAGGATGGGCACTCAAGACCTGTCCCCTTGGCCTC
>CM060412.1:86100214-86107714 GCA_030545235.1 Helianthus tuberosus | reverse complement strand
CAAGGTGAGTTCACACTTCTAAGGCATGGGATTCCCGGTGGGTTGGGAATGGGAATGAATAGCTACGACAGAACTTGTACATTTACCACTACTAGACTACTTACCACCATCCTCAGATTGGGAAGGACGCCAGCGCTAAACCTACGTACTCGCTACGTACCACTGTCCTCGGTTTGGGAAGGGCACTTATGTAAAACCTACGTAATCTCACACTTACCACTGTCCTCGGATTGGGAAGGGCACTTATGTAAAACCTACGTAATCTCATACTTATCACTGTCCTCGGATTGGGAAGGACACATATAGATATAACTAGTCTAGTAATGTACAACATGGGAAGCCCCCACTAAATATCGTAAAGGTTTGGGAAACAAGGATACTGGGTAACACATGATTCTGAAACAAACTTACGATTTCTGAAACGAACTCAATAACTGAACCATCAACTGTGAACTCGCTCAACTTTGTTGTTCACTCATCGTTACATGCCTTGCAGGCCTTTAGGTGCATAACATTGGGAACTTGCTGTCTGGGAAGCTGGAGTGGTCATGGGTCGAGTTACATGGAAACGCAACACAAGACCAAGAGCTTTTATATGTGGTTTATAAACACTTAACGAATTAAATATGCTTCCGCTGTAAACTATGAAATATTGTAACGTGTAACACTTATTGTTATTGAATGAAAGTTTTATTGAAATATACGCATGAGTTCAATGTGATTGGTGGCTAAGATCCTGGTCAGTCACGCCTCCAAGCGGTGGTGCTCCGCATGTGGATTTTGGGGGTGTGACAGATTGGTATCAGAGCCATTGGTTATAGTGAACTTGGTTTAAAAAAAAAGGAAAATGTTTTTGTAAAACCAGACTATAACCGAACAGTTCTAAAGACGTGAATACGACCATGACACTCAGCTCCAGATTGCAAGGTTCGTCTCTCATATACTCATTGTACTATATAACTAGTGAACACCTACATATGATATTGCATGTGATTGCACGTTTAGCACAACAATATGAATTCATGTACACTTGCATGTGTTATGTGACTGATAGGGTGGTATTTCCCTAAACTTTCATGACTTACGCTTCGTGATACTCTTTGTTGCTACTCGAGTTTGGGGAACCATTTGACATGAGTTAAAAGGAGCTGAGATGAGCATGCAAATCACAATATTATTGTGGGTGCACACATAATAATAATGTTGGGTGCATGAGAGTCCCAGTGAGGCTTAGCAAGTGGGAAAAGGGGTTCCGTTCCGTTAATTGATCGATGTGAAATACAACAACCTATAGGGGTCATAGCAGTGATTGTCCCCTACTCGAACGTCAACTTTTCATTCCTCTATGGATTCTTTCGAAACACGATACTATCGAGTATTACCTAAACACCCATCTGAGCACTTAGCGAACCGTGTAGAATGTTAGGTGCTTATACGAACGTCCATGTGTGGGATGTCGCATCGTCGAATGATTGATCGATATCTTTCTTACTTCTCTTCGATTGCTGGAACTCATGTATTGACATCTTAGATCCCGAAGTGTGATCACTTCTGCAATACCCTCGTAGCAGACCGTGTATTACTCAAACAACTTGCAACATCGATGAACAGGAGGATGAGCGTAGTACTTTGACGACCATGATTCCTGGCAATGAGCACCAACGAATTGGCTTCAATCGAATCCTTACCCTTGTCAGCGACTCATGGGAGTCAACTCTTACGAATCAATCGGGACATAAGCAATGGCGACCAACAGTATAGAAATGAAGGTGCCTACAACATGGATTGGCCGTGGTTAAGTTAAGAAGACAACGACCAAAGGAAAAACGATAGAACATGAAATCCTTGTAATGAAAACAACAATACTGGAAATGATACTCATGGAAGGGCATTTAGGATTGGCGTGAGCGACGCCAGGAATGTAATAACATGGTGGCATACACGTTCTAGGTAACGAATCACTTCATCTCTGTTCTATATAACCCTAATGTTTCTTGAAACCCAACCTGTTGTGGAATCGGCTGATGGCAGGACAATGGAAACCTCATATGATCGTTAGGGTGCAATCTTGACCTTGTGGGACAAGTATTCGACATCGACCTTTCTTCTGTTGTTCTTGATAGATGTACCCTGTGTGGAGATGATTCTGCGTATTTCCCTCCTTCGTGGAGGATTGTTATCTGTTCTAACGCATCAGAGTGGCGCAACGGTTAGCGTCATTTCAGCAATGAAAGCCAGGAGTGTCTACGGAGAGATTACTCTGCTTTATTAGCAACTGTTATAGAGGTAAGATTAGGAAGAAGGGGATCGAGGATCCACCAGTTATTCATGATTACCCTCCATGTGCTGCACGAGGAACTTCCAGGATCATCTCTACAACTGTTAGGTAGGAACTCAGTTTGATCTAGCGCCGGAGGCAGCTCTAACTACTCGTACTCTTTACTGTTTTGCACCAGGAAGGTTGCAGGAGCTGTTTAACCAACTACAGGAACTGTCGGACAGGATTTTTCGCTTTAAGGAGCCCTCTCTATACCCATGAAGAGAAGCCTTTTCATGTGTACTGATTATCGAGAACTCAACAAGGTGACAGTCAAGAACCATTTGCCTCAACCACGTATTGACAACCCGTCGACCGGCTGCGAGGAACAAGCTTCCATTCGGGAATTGGCTAGTGAACGAACTATCGACAGATGGGAATCCAAGGGGAGAATGCTCTTAGAACAACATATCGAATGTATTGCCGCCATTTCAACGATATACACCATGACCATCGAATTGACCAACACACCAGCAGCTTCAGGGAATCGCATGAATCGACCGCATTTATTGATAACATTCTGAATCCAGACCAGGAGAACAGAACGCCATGGGTGGCATTTATATCTTATTTTAGAACTCCTGAGAGAGGAGCCACTCCGATTAAAGTCTTGTTAAATGTAATTTATAGGTTCGAGAGGTACCTTTTGGTTATATAATCAGCAAAGTGGGAATGCACGTAGATCTCGCTAAAATCCGCCTTGGTGGGAAACTGATCGACACCAAAGAATCCATCGTGGACACATTAATTTCTTGGTCTCACTTGATACTATCGCAGATAAATCGCAGGATATTCAAAGATTGCGCAGCTTAACTCCTTTAAGCACAGCAGGGTGCCGTGTTCGTGGGAGACCAGAACAGGAGGACGTATTTTAAGCTTTCGAATCCCAACACTGCAATGCACTGAGCGTCGTCTTTACCCGAGGGTGCGGGTGATTTAGTGGTATACCATGATGCTCCAAACCAGAGTCCCAGTTACACACCGATGGAACACGAGAGAGTGATGACTTATAGATAGAGTTCATTGGAACTCACTCCAAGCCATCGTTTTATAACAATTTTCGGGACGAAAATTCTTTCAACTAGGGGATGATGTGACATATATCTTAAGATTAGTTGAAAAATATATATATATAATGATACTAAATAAATAGGTAGGATATCATGCACAACATACCTTCACTCCTCCTTTACGTGGATTAGCAGCCAACATCCAGCCCAAAACGCTTATCTCTCGGCCCAAGAAATCATCAAACTGCCTCCAAATTTTAGGCATATATTATGTGCATAATGCATGAAAGATGGTTATCTAAACAAGAAGTAAAACCCTAACCCCACTTCAAATTCCTCTGGCTCACACACCCTTATAGCGACATTCGGTTCTCACAGCGACGGGTTAACTAGCAGAGCCGCCGCACACGGCGGCAGTAACACGATGTCTCGGCGACGGTGCCTGGCGACTGCCGGATGTCTGTTTCTTCGATCAACTAACAGGCCACTCGTCACCCTCGTTCCCCTCTCCCGCGCTGATAATCGGAGCAACACCGGCAACAGCGGCAGAAGTGGTGGGTTGCAGACGGTAGTTAATGATATTGAAGGCTTGATTATTTGCTGATAATAATGATGCTCGACGGCGGCGTGCGGCTGCCGAATTTGCCGTCCAGTAACGAAACCGAGGAGTGTTTCCGGTGGCAATAAAGACTCGGTCTACAGTGGGAGCGATTCTGACGTCCGGCGACAGCACCGCCACGTGCGGCAGAATCAACGACGGCATCGGCAGACCACCGGAACCTGGTTCACAGCCCCTCGGATAACAGGTGTGTGTATCCGAACATGTGTTTGATTATTTATTGGGTTGAACTGCAAATTGTGATTCGTGGCCAGTAGTGTGTTTTGAAGTTCTATGTGGTTTATTTGTTATTATACCAGTAGTATGTTGTGGTTAATATTAATAATGCTCATTGCAAATCCTAGTTAGAAACTCAGGTGTGTTGACTGTTATTACTGAGGTTTGTTTTTGGGTGATTAACTGATATTACACAATGAGATTTGAAGTTGTTTCATGCCAAATGATAGTATACAAGGGTGTTCATGATATATAGATTAGGTGTATGCATGCTTCTGTTCCATAGAATGCATGCTAGTTTTTGTGAATTGATAATGTTCTTGAGTTGTGCACTGAATGTGCATGATAACGAAATCATAGTGCTGATTGTTAATGATGACGATGAACATGAATTGGTTTATGTGATTAACTGTTGGGTCAAACATAATGGATTACATTAAATTGGTTGGGCTTGAGCTATAAGAAATTGGTTGGGCAATTGGACTTGTGTAACGGGCCTGGTATCTAAAGTGATTATATGCTTGTTTGGGCTTGAGCTATAGGGGCCGTACATTTTAGGAGATATAGGGTTGACTGAAATATTATTTATGAAACGTATACGAGACCTGCTTAGTTGTGTACTGATGATTTGAATAAGTATGGCTATGTGTCTTATTTATACGTTACTGGTGAGCGAAAGATATGTGATTGAGGTGTTATATGTGACACCAAACTGTTAATGTAAATATGATATGCGACAAACGATATGACATACTAAATTGATAAATGGGAACTTGAATCCGTGTTATGAATCGCTACGTACACTGAATGACTAGGGTGTGTTATGAGATTAGATGCATAATATGCAAGATGTTGATTATATGACTTAAGTGCACGTTAACTAATTGTTATCGGTAACTATGTTAGGATTGATTTGACCAACACACCAGCAGCTTCGGGGAATCGCATGAATCGACCGCATTTATTGACAACATTCTGAATTCTGACCAGGAGAACGGAACGCCATGGGTGGCATTTATATCTTATTTTAGAACTCCTGAGAGAGGAGCCACTCCGCTTAAAGTCTTGTTAAATGTAATTTATAAGTTCAAGAGGTACCTTTTGGTTATATAATCAGCAAAGTGGGAATGCACGTAGATCTCGCTAAAATCCGCCTTGGTGGGAAACTGATCGACACCAAAGAATCCATCGCGGACACAACAATTTCTTGGTCTCACTTGATACTATCGCAGATAAATCGCAGGATATGCGAAGATTGCACAGCTTAACTCCTTTAAGCAGAGCAGGGTGCCGTGTTCGTGGGAGACCAGAACAGGAGGACGTCTTTTAAGCTTTCGAATCCCAACACTGCAATGCACTGAGCGTCGTCTTTACCCGAGGGTGTGGATGATTTAGTGGTATACCATGATGGTCCAAACCAGAGTCCCAGTTACACACCGATGGAACACGAGAGAGTGATGACTTACATGGTGGAGTTACAAAGAGGAACTGGACGACACACAACCGACGGTGAAAACCGTGGCCTTGGGATTCTAGATGGAGGCATTACTTGGATGGTACCAGATGCGTCATTTAGACCGATCACAAGGGCCTCCCATGTACCTTGGCTACGTCAGAGCTAAACCAGTTAATGGCCTCGCTGGAGGGAACTTTTTGGATAAGTACGACTGTGAACTTGAATGTGCTCGAGCTTTGCAGCTTACCATCGACTCTAACTTACCTGAACAGACTCGCTCTGTCAAAACTGGAGAACAAAAGGAAGAAGACTTTCAAGTCAGACCCATGCGGGGCATGTAGAAGCAACCTCGGGCAGGGAAAATGATATTCGCTACCTCAGAAACGAGTGTGGACCCCATTATACGACAATTGTAGGGAACTCGTGTTGAGCAAAGCGCACCGGCTTCGATATTCTAGTCGTCTGGGTTTGATGAGAGACATTAGGATTTACAAACCTTGTATTGGTAATCGGGCATGAAGGCCCACCTAGCTAGGTATGGGAATGATGTTTGACTTGTGGGAAAGTCAAGGCGAAGTGTGAGCAACCAGAAACACCTATATGGAAAGTGAAAACAGTCTGCCATGGATTTGGTCGCTAGTCTACTTACAACTCGAAACGAAAACAATATCACCTGGATGATCGCTGATTGCCACACGTAACCAGCACACTTTCTAGCCATCAAGGAAATGGGTAAGTTTTCAATATCTTACAAACAACTACTTGAAGGAAGTAGCTACTAGGCGCAGGGAGCCGATTCCCATCGTCTCTTTATATGACTTACGTTTCACGTCCGATTTGTGGCAAGGCATGCACAAATCCTTCGGCTCACGATCATGCAGGAGCATTACTTAACACCCACGAACAAATGGCCGAACCAAACAAACTACTGAAGACATGCTGCTGGCATGTGCTACCGATTTTGTCCACGACTAGAAACAACACCTACTTCGTTTACAGTTGATGGAACTCAACCTTATGTGAAACAACCGTACACTAGCCCTGGTTACTCAGGACGCGCAACCATTATTTAGAGTGTTTTGGTGATTGTTTGCTTATTATACTAGTTCGTGTCGTTGACACAAGACTTTTGATACAACGCGCACTCAAAAGTGAGTTAACAACTCTCGCTAAAGGCATATGTCCATAGTTTGGGATAACACACTATTTCCCCAGTTTTGGAAATACATACAATACCCCTAGCTTGAGGCTACACGCGCGTCCTTAGAAAAGTACATATTCCTGGATTGGAATACCACTACCCCTGGATTGGGACTGCTTTACATTTCTGAATTAGAGTACTACTATCCCCGGATTGGGGATGAATACTTTTAAACATATTGGTTTAATTTCGATAGTTAGTTGATAAACTCAACTTTATCACTTCGTTGAGGAACCGGTTGAGACCTAACCCCCCCCCCCCCAGCGTTGTAAGTTACCTATAGATAGAGTTAATTGGAACTCACTCCAAGCCATCATTTTATAACAATTTTCGGGACGAAAATTCTTTCAACTAGGGGATGATGTGACACCCGGCCTGCACAGTGTAAACACAAACCCTGTTAACTTAGATATTCACTTGGACATCTCGTTTAAGTCCAGGAATTCTATGCAATGTGAAGTGAGTATGGACTACGTGAATCTTTGTGTTATGAGAATTACCTGAACTTGCATGCTACATGACTTTATGTGCTATGTGATTTGTATGTTCGTTTTTTGAACTTTCGTGAAACTAGGTGTAAATGCATATGACAATAGATTATTGGGAAATCTAAAAATAAAAGCGTATCGTACGACTTAGCTTAAATTTCGAGGACGAAATTCCTGTAACATGGGGAGAATG